>CAUYPK010023989.1:0-58467 GCA_963574355.1 Loris lydekkerianus
TATAAGCCGAGGTGGAAAATGCAGCAGCCACTGGTAAATTTCAAAAATAAAAATATATACCCAAAACAATTACAATAATGAAGAATCAGTAGGTTAAATGCTTTTCAATATTTATTACTAAAGAAAAACTATAAACTAGCAACAACAACTTTAAAACTTTAAATAAAGTGCAGAAAATCGTATCTTAACAGGTAATCAAGCTGTGGGTTATATAGTTGTGGGTTAAATAGTTCAGTGGAATACAGTTCAGTTCAGCCGCCTACCTCTTCAGCTCAGCCGCGACCTGTGGACTGAGCTGAAGCACCGCCCCCTCAAGCAGACGGCAGCAGACGACTGGAGACTACGTGCATTTGATTAGGTGCGCGCACACCGAGTCAAATAACCTGTATGACCCGAGTCAAATAACCTGTATGACCCGAGTATAAGCCGAGCTTGGGTTTTTCGGCACAAATTTTGTGCCGAAAAAACTCGGCTTATACTCGAGTATATAGGTACACTGTGTTTAATTATTATGCTTTGTAAGTCTTTAGTTGGGTTCCCAAGTCTTCTGCATCTTGTGACAGTTTCCCATTCTTTTTCTTTAGAAAGGTTTTTTGTTTTTTTAATCTACACAGAATTTTATCAAAGTTTACTCCTCTGAACAGGGTTTTAGTTGATGCATTATTGCTTTCTTTTATATTTTTTAGTGGCTCTTAAGAGGACAAGGTATTTCTTAGAACTCATAACTTGGCAAATAATGTTTCTTTTTTTGTCCTCTTTATATAAATTCTTTGACTTCAGGGGGTAATGACCATTAAGAAAGGAAAATTTCTGTCCAGTGACATTTTCTTCTGCTAGACATATAATCTCAGTTCTAGTTTAAGTAATTTTACAGATAATTTAAACCTCTAATTCTGAAATATTCAGTTTTACACCACCGTGGCACAGTATAAAATAGTTTTATCCCCTCTCCACCTTCAGTACTCTACAAATAGATAGTAGTTCCCTTTAACAGGGTGCTTTAAATAATCTGTTCAGTGCCCAGCCGCAAGCTCCATACCCCAAACTGTTGTTTTTGTTCCCTGCTGTTTAAGTGCCCAAGTCCTTGCTGAAGCAGAATGTCCATAATCAATCTTTCTTTGTGGTTTTTGTCACCATGTCTCCATAAGATCATGTTGAATACGTGTATGCACTTTGGAGGCCATGAGATCTGTGCTCAAATTCCAGTTCTGCAGCCCATGATGGGGATGACCTCAGGCAAGTTATTTACCTCCTTCTACTGACCTCCATTTCTTTCCTTTTCCTTTTTTTTTAAATGTGAAATGGAAGTGACAGCTTCTGTCTTGCATTTGATTTTCAAAGCTCTTAATATTTTCTGAGTTCTCTCCTTTGTAGTTATTTGTTATTACCCCAGGGCTAGCTGGAGATGAAGCAATCTAAAAATAGAGATAGCTGCTTCTGGTTCTGTTTCTCCTTTCACGACCCTTAAAAACGTCAGGGTTAAGAGGGATGCGTGACTGTTAGCAAAGTGTTTGCAAAAGGTGGCTTCATGTGGCTATCTAGAAAGGGGTTAGGGCCTCTGTGCTGGTAGAGAGGTGCAGGAGCATTATGCAGTTAATCTGGGGAGATGGTCAGAGGATCTGCTCCCAGTCTGCATCCACTGGCAGTGATGGTCAGGTGTGGGCTCTGTGTTAGGATTCTTTCTTTCCTTTCCATCTCTTAGTGTGTGGGGGACCCTCCAGCCATCCTCTCTGTACTCCAGAACTCCTGACTGACAAATAAGCCAGAAAAGGTGACTCTGCACTGCGTCTCAGATCCCACTCCTACTTAACATTTTAGTTGGCATATTTTTTGCCACTATTTCTTGTAACTTGTAGAAGCAAACTTAAGCTATATACATAGTCTGAAACATAAATTCAAATTTTTACATTACAATCTTTCTATCTAACAATTGATGTTCATGAAACCACTTTCATGGCTCTCCTGATTGGAAGGTTGAGTCATTACAAATATTGTGAAAAGTAACAAGGAGCAAAATCTTTGGGTACCCCCCAAATCTATCAGCTGATGCTCCCTACTTTGAACCATTAATTTAACTGAGTCAACATATTTACTCTGTGGCAGGCACTGTATTGGGGGCAGTGCTGGTGTATTGATTCAAAGAAATAATCATCAAAAGCATCTACTATAATACTTGGGACATGGTCAATGCTTAAAAAAGTACCACATTCACTCCCCTTCTCCTTTGCCAATGTTCATTTATCTCTCACTCCTCACTCCTCACTCGGAGTAGTCAGCAGTGTCCAGTGTGGAGGCTTGGCAATGTTTATAGAATGCATCAAAGAAGAAACATTGAAACACTTACGTTAAGCAAATAGAAAAAAAAGCATTTCTCTTTCCATCTCTCTGCCATTAGAGAAAATATGTGGGGCTGATACAACCAGGGATTAAAAGAGCAGGCAGTAGAGTTAGAGAGCTTCTTTTTGAATATCATTCTGCTTCTTGCTACGTGGGTGATCTTGGGCAAGTTACTCAACATTTCTGAGTTTCAGTTTCCTCATGCATGAAATTGAGATTACAATAGCAACTACTCCACAGACAGGAAAGAATTAAACCAATAAATGTAAAATGTTTAGCATAGGCTGACATGCAAATAAGCAATATATAAATGTTGGGTGTGTTATCATTATTATAAACATTATGTTCTAGCTGTCCTGGATAAATTTCTCTCTCCATGAGAGACACCTTAGTCTAAATGTTCTATTTTCAAAATACTGCACATGTCTGTAACCCTGGCACATGCTGTAGAAAGATCTCAAAAGGCTGCATGGTGCTATTTGCTCCTGGGATCCCCACTTGCCTTCTGATTGTTTAAATACCTTATAATAAAAAGAGGGAACAATATATAGTTTGAAAGGGCTATTTGTCTTTCTGGTCAAACAGCACATTTTGAAAACATTTTTATGTTGGACATAGAAATCAAAAGTTACCTACTATCATCAGGGAAATACTTGTTAAAAGAGGTAAGGGAGAGAAAGATGTGATAGGTGATGTTAGGAATAAATTAATGCAAGATTAAATTTCAAGAAGATTTATTTGGAGGCAATTTGTAATATAGATTGGGGGGAAAGGGGAATCCCTGGAGAAAGATTGTAAAGGTAATTATTTGTGATCTAATCTGATTTCCTTTTCTTAAAAGAGTCACTAGACTGGTAAACTGGGAATATTAGTAAATTAATATCCTGCCTTGATCCTTAAAGAATCCAGAGTAGCTTAAGACCTGGAATATTGTCTCATTAGAAATTTTGAAATTCCTTGTTATTCAGTTCATTTATTCATTCATTCTACATATATTTATCGATGGTCCACTGTGTGCCAGACACTGTCATTAGGGTGCACGTGTCCGTTAATATGATCATGGCTCTTTACCCTTTGCGGCTTCCAGTCCAATACAGTTCGTTCAGTTTTAGTGGATGAGAAATTTTGTGTATCACTTTGTAATTTCCTCTATTTAAGCCAAACTCAACGTGCAGTGTAAAGTTTTAACAGACATTTTTGGTTCAGAACACTGATGTGCATCTAATCTTCTGGAAGTGGCAATATTTTGGAGAGAAACTAGTTGTTTCAGGAAAATGCTGCTCAGATTAGGAGCAAAGTGGACTCAAGGCTCAAGAAGCAATCGATCATCATGGCTAAAATTGCCAAATAGCTAAGGTTAAATTGGTGGATACAGTCTAATTAAATGTGATTAAGTAAGCCAAGATGACTAAAGATATAGAACACCCATTACAAAAACACATTTGATTTCTCCATTTTCAACTCGTACATCTTGACATTTTGAATAACACTTGAGTCTTATAAGCAAAGGTTCTTTCTAGTATAATTCACCAGGATAGTCAAAATAAGGAGGCCAATGAATGACTTACTGAATTTGACTTACCCTCTTCAGCCAAGGGCATTGGGGAGAAAACAGAGGAAAGGATATATTACTATCATCAGGGAATTCAATTCATAGGGGCACCTCTAGCTGTAGCTAACATTTACTGAATAGTATGAGTCAAGCACGTATCAAGTAGTTTATGTACATTATCATTATTTATCCTTGAGAACACTCTAAGAGATAGTGTTTTATTTAACTGGTGATAATTTTTTTTTAATTTAATTTAATATTTATTTATTTATTTATTAATCATAGCTGTGTACATTAATGCGATCATGGGGCACCATACACACATAAGTAATTTTATTTTTATTTTTTATTTTTATTTTTTTCGATGAGAACTTTATTAATTTTTTTTTTTTAACACAGCTATGATTTAACTGATGATAAATTTTAGGTTCAGAGAGTTTGAGTCACTTGTCCAAAGTCACACAGCTTGTGAGTGGGTGAGGGGGATTCAAACCCAGGTTGGTCTGCCTGCTGGGGCTTTGCCTAAGTATTCTATACTACTTCCCTCTGTGGTCTTCCTTCTCTGCAATCTTCTCCTAGGCTTGGCCAGTGGATTTTTAAAAAAATTCTCAGTATCTTCTAACTTTTATTTAAATCTTACATTTAGAAACAGACTTGACTTGAATATCTTGCATTTGCTAACCAGTGTTAGTAAGTATTCAGGAAGAGAGGACTCAAGAAAAGTCTGGAATGGCTACAGGGAGGAGGTATGACTTGAGCCAGGACTAGAAGGATAATTAGTGCCTGAGTGGGTAAGAGGAAGGAAGGCTATACTGGTCCTGGGAGCTGAGATGGGGATGCCACCGAGGCAAAGACCAGAGCCTGAGCTATCCAGGGCAGAAGACGTGTGTTCTGGTGTAAAGGCAAATAGCATCAGATGAGTAGGATCAAAGCAGAGTAGCAGAGACCTTGCCTTGCAGGAAGAGGACATGCACAAAGAAGGGAAAATGAATTATCTGTGGTGGGGTGATTGCATTTTGACCCCCCTTAGTGGCTTCCTTATACGCATTCACTTTGCAATGTGACTATGAATGATCTTTCACAAGATATGGAATTGAGTCCACCTGCCTCCTTGAATATGGGCAGCTGTAGCTTGCTCTGACCAATAGTATGTTGCAAAACTAATGGTTTGACATTCCTGAGCCTGGGCCTCTCGAAATACTTTACATGCCTCTGTTGTCTCTCTGGGACTCCTAACAAGCTAAGAGAAGAAGCTCAGGGGAGCCTGCTGAATGATGAGGATCGTATGGAGGAGAGACCAGCTGGATAAGCAGCGTTCATCCTAGACCAGCCCACTCCCAGCTACCTCACCACCTGACCTCAGACTTAAGGGGCTGGGGGAACAAAATTAGATCAGTCTAGATCAATAGAATCATTCAGTTGACCCATAGATATTTTAGCACGAATGTTATTTGTATACCAATGAAGCTTTGGGGGTTGCTATTCAGCAGAATTGTGGCAACAGATAACTGATAGAGTATTGTTCTTTATGGACAAAGATGCAAAACTATAATTTTCCCCCCTTTTATAAATGAGAGGAGTCTAAACTTTATTGATTACTTTTCTTTGGGTACTTAATAGGTGCTCCTAACATCCTTTTAGGATAGCCTTCTTTTTCTTATTTTATAAGCAAAATAATAATAATAAAGAACAAACCTGATATTCAGAGCATTTTACCCCAGGTAACATGTGAGATGTGATAGATTCAGGATTTCAACCAAGCTTTTCTGGCTCCAAGGCATTCCTTCCATGAAGCTCTATGAAGTTCAGAATACCACAGATTTATCATGACTGGATCACATTAATTGAATGTGACAAAATCTGCCATGATATAACAAAAAGAAAAAAAAAATTGTAAGTCAGACAGGACACTGGTAAAGTCAGGTGGAGCTGATTAAGCACATGTTTCCAGAAGTACTGGTTAGTTGTACCTGTGCCAAACTAGAAAACTATAGCCATACATCTTTAGTATGATTCTGTCAAGGACTTGTTACTAAATTCATGGGTTATATAAACCTGGGAGGGATTCTGCACACCCTAATAGATGCTGAGTATCTGAGAAGAGGAAATCAAATACATGGTAAGGAAAGTCATGGGAAGTCCCCCAACTAGTTAAAGTATTCAGTAGAATAAATGCCAAATGGGTGCGACTCAGGCCCCAGCCGTCCAGGTGTGTTTCAGGTCACGGACTCCAGGAGAATGGGGGCCTGATGTCCATCCCCTGTAGGGTGTTTGGTCCTTTATAGATGCTCGGCAAATGCACCCACGGGGAGGAAGGAAGGAGTCTAGAACACACAAAGACGGTGGTAGGAGAAAGATAGCAAAAATAGGAAGGAATCAAGTTCCAAACTGAATGTTAAAAACAAACAAGGAGAGAGGACATGCCTGTGCTGCCTCCGGAAACCTTTCCCTAGCCCCTCCTGTGTCTTCCATGTGCTGTTGCTGCTAACAGCCAGCACCTGCATGCAGCTCCCTAGAGCTGGAGCTGTGGGAGCAACTGCAGCGAGAGAGCTGGAAGTGGCTGGGGCTTTAGTCCAGGGCTGACTGGGGTGGTGGTGTGAAGGTTCAGCTCCTTGGCCTTTAGGCAGGACAAACTCTGAGACATAATTTAGACTCCAGGCCTCTCTGGCAAGATTAGGTTGAGATTTTGCCTGAAATAGCATTTTGTTGTTGCAGTTTGAACCTGCCACCCTTAGTACATGGGGCCGGCGCCTTACCCACTGAGCCACAGGTGCCGCCCCTGAAATAGCATCTTGACTGGCTTTCACCCCAGCTCCTGTTCCGAGAGCCCTAGTTCTTCACTGGTTTCTCCTAGGAGCAGAGCACTGATATATCATGAACAAGTGAATTCTGGTGTGGGGAATATCTTTTGGTGCATCTTATCCATGTAAGTGATCTTTGAGAGGTTGAAGATGGTGAATCTTTCATTATTTTATCCCCAGAAACTGGTAGAGTGCCAGGCATATGGTAGGTGGCTCACTGAATCTTAGAAGGAAGGAAGGAAATCTGAAGGATTGTGAAGAAAAATGCTGTCTATAAATGTAAATAGAATATACCCAAATTCCAAATAAATACTCAGAGATTTTCTTGTGAAACATGACTCAGGCATGTGAAAATCTCTATGTGTAAGAAGAGAGAGGAACGGAAAGTTGAAGGACCACAAATGTATGTCTAGGCCTGGGTGATTCATCCTATCTGACAACTATTTACTGAGCAGTGAGTATTTTTCAGGTCCTGTTACAGGTGTTTGGGACACATCAATGAGCTAAACAAACTGCCCTCCTCTCATTAGACATACATTTCAGCAGGAGAGATAGCTCAACAGTAGCCCTGCAAATGAATAAATTGCATATGTAAGAAAGTTCAAAATATTATGGAAACAAGAAGAAAGTCAAGATGGTTAAAAGGTTTAGTTAGGATGTGGCTACTGCAGTGGCTTATGCCTGTCATCCCAGAACTCTGGGAGGCAAGACCAAGACTTCATCTCTACAAAAAATAGAATCATTAGTGGGGTGTTGTGGAGGGCACCTGTAGTCCCAGTTACTGGGGAGGCTGAGGCAAGAGGATTGCTTGAGGCCAAGAGTTTGAAGTTGCTTAGTTTGAGCGCTATGATAACACAGAGTTAGAGTCTGTATCCCCCCATCCCCGCCAAATAAAAAAAAAAAAAAAGGATTAGGGTGTGTGTGTGGGGGGGTGTAGTTTGCAGAATTGAATGGGTCAGAAAAAACCTCATTGAAAAGTGGAGACTCAGAGACTTCAAGTCAGAAAGTGAGTCATGGAATAATTGAGATAAAAGTGTTCCAAGTTGAGGAACAGTCAGAGAAATGGTCTAAGACAGTGGTTCTCAACCATCTTAATGATGCAATGTATTTTCATTGTAAAAAAGGGGTCACGACCCACAGGTTGAGAACCACTGGTCTAAGACATGGCTGTGTGAAACATCTTCTGGGAACATTTGTTGAAATAGTATGAAAGAGGGAGAGAGAAGAGTTCAGAGATGACACTGGGGATAGAGCACTCAGGGTCCTGCAGGCTGCCACAGGATTTTGGATTCTGGACATAGTTTTGTGCAGATCTTGATAGCATGGGCTTTGCAGCCAGACAAATCTTACTCTGAAGCTCAGCACTGCTCTTCCTAGGCTACTGTGGGCAAGTTACTCAACTTCCCTGAGCCATTGTTTCCTCATCTGTGAAATGGGTACAATAATACTAATGTACTTTATTGGGTTGCTGTGATGATTTGATGCAGCACTTCACAGGTCGGCGAGCTCAGTAACATTTTGTGTAAAGTGACAGGGATCTGTCAACTCAGGTTTCTGCTCAGACAACATCAAGGCTTGATGTCATGTTCTCTTCACTCTGGAAATGATTCCCAAGAAAGAAATAAGAGGTTCCACTTAGACTCTTTTGATATAAAGGAGAATTTGGCAAAGAAGGTGGGGAAAGTGAGCCTCTGTCTGTCTAGATCAGTGGTTCTCAACCTGTGGGTCACGACCCACAGGAACTGTATTAAGGGGTCACAGTATTAGGAAGGTTGAGAACCACTGGTCTAGATGAAGATTATGGGGCAAACACAGAAGATTATCAGCCCAGCCATGGCGAGGGATGGGGCAGAAGTAATGAGCTTCTCCCTTTCAAAGACAGGCAGAATGGTCCATGCTTCCTGCCAAGTTTGAATCTGTCTGGGTCTGGGCATCCTTTAGGCTTCCTTCCCATCATGCCTCTCCCTGTAGCTTCCTTTCAGGGAAAACTATGCAGCTCAGGAAACTTTAGACCAGCAGTTCTCAACCTGTGGCTTGCGACCCACAGGAGCTATATTAAAGGGTTGCGGCATTAGGAAGGTTGAGAACCATTGCTTTAGACCTTGTTTCTTAGAAGATCAACTTTTGCTGTTCCTCACCCTCCAATGTCTGTAGGAAAAGTGTTCATTGCAGCAGATTGTGGGTGGCCCTTTCAGCTAATAATAAGTACAAGTGCAGGGCCCAGGAAAGGGGAAAAAAGCCTTCATCACAGGGACAAGAAGGCATCAGAGGTTGAATATAGGAGTTTGTGTCTCAGCTCTACCACCTCCATGATATATGGCTATTGATGAAAATAATTCTAAGGGATGCTCAAATATCCATCTTAATATGGTGACTCTTGCACAATGGTTATTACAGCTAACATTTATGTAATAATTGTGATGTCCCAAATGCTGTTTTAAATACTTTATATCTGATATTTTTTATGATCTTCAAACAAAGCCATGGGCATATATTCATCTGTATTATGGAAAATGTGGGACCAAACCAATTACAAAGTTAAGGGGCCGTGTGGGTTCAGAGAACCTGGCAGCAAAGTTGATATGTCGGCAGCTCTGCTCTGTTGTGACTCTGTGTTTTTGCCTTTCTCTCTTACTTCTCAGTATTCTAACTGGGAAGTGTTGCAGACTTCACTCTAACCTTTGATTTATCCTCTTTCAGCTCTAAATTAAATTTAACAGTATTGTCTAATGCCAACCAGCTGATAAGTTGGTTTAATTGGGTGACATAAACAGTGGACAGTCTTCTGAAACCAGAATGCTAAACATTACAACTAGCCTAGCAGTTATTTCCTAAACATATATTTATTGTACAGGACCCTCCATAACATTCTATCAAGAGCCTCATGCAAGATTTCTTCTTGGCTTAAATTTCTCAAAACCGTATTCAGAACACAATCAATAGTCCTTTCAAAATATCACAGCATTTGGTTCATTGCCACCTCATAAGACAATCCAAATCTCATTGGGTTGAGTCACAGGTGTTCAATTCTGCAATAATTATTCTTTAGGTTTCTGCTATTTCTGTGAATATGGTGTACTCCAGTAAGTTTCTTTTTTTCCCCCCAGTAAGTTTCTTAACAAATAGTAATTTGTGGTATTGATATTCTGTTGAGAGAAAAATTGTTACTTCTAGGAGCTCTCTGGGAGTTCCAAAATCGGTCATTATCACTAGACTTTGAATCAAAATGTGGTTTTTACTCTTGCATTTTTTCAGTAACTTCATCCAAAAAACTCAAAATTCTCAGTATGGAAAGAACCTCAGACTGGAGGCAGAAGTCCCACATCTAGCCACGCTTAGCCTCAGCTCCATTCTCTGCAGGGGTCTCGGTTTCCTTTTCTACAAGGCATTTGACAAGGCAGGTCTCACAGACTGGGGTTCTTTTATTCATCTAACAAAAATGAACCGTGTAATAATAACTTACTATATATTTTCAAATAGCTCAAAGAGGATTTTGAATGTTCCCAACACAAAGAAATAAGTGTTTGAAATGATGAGTGTGTTAATTACCCTGATTTGATCATTACACATTGTGTACATGTACCAAAATATCACTCTGTACCTCATACATACATAAAACAATTATTTGTCAGTTAAAATAAAATAAACTATTACAAAAAAAAGATTACCCCCCCAAATGAAGTGTGTACTACTGGGGGAGAGGGTGTCAGTTCTGTCTTAAATAAGGAAATCAAGTAGGGAACAAAACAAACATAATTTCTCACCCTCATGATGCTTATATTCCATGTTTTCTCAAATAGTTACAGTAATATTTCTGGCCCACATATTCTTCCAGGACCTTGTCCCTCCCTCATCCACAGTGGAGTCTATTTTCCCTTCTCTCTTACCTAGGTGGGCTTGTGACTGCTGCAGCCAATAGTGTGTGGTGGAGGGGAAGTCATGGGACTTCCAGGTGGGATCCCCACCATACAATGAAGTGTGGAACCCCAGTTAACACATGCACAGTGGCCCTGCCAAGAGGCCTGGAATGTGTGTGGCAAGTGTTTACTAACTATTGACTATTATTACCTTAGTAGACAAAAAATGTTTTTGGCAAGGAAAAAGGAATATACAAGGCAGTGTATATCATGTACCTAAATGATTGGCTGAAATTTTAAGTAGTCTGAGAATTCAGAGAAGAAACTGAGCAATGTGGGTGGGACTGGTCAGGGCAAGCTTTCCTGAGGCCTCCTGCATTTAAGCATCCAGGGTGGGTTTCCAAGCATGGTACAGCAGGAAGAGGTGTGCAGGGTGGGATAAAGACTAACAATAGATGCCACATTAGAATCAGACACAATAGAGTTCCTCTTGTCTAATACCAATCTTGGATCTCTGAGGGAGAGGCAAAACCAGGCTCAGAGGACTTGATTAACCTGGTCAGGGCCACACAGCAGAAACAGAATTTTGGAGCAAACCTCAGTCTTCTTTGTTGTAAAGGTCCTTTCCACTATAATATGGGATATAATGACCACGAGAAGCCTGGAAGTTTATGTTATAGATGTATAATTCCTAAGCCTTTGTTTCTCAATTTAAATTTTCTTTAAAAACCTAAGAATTTACTTAAAGTAATATTTCAAATATCCAGCTGGAAATACAGCCATGGACTAAATAAATCAGCGGTGTTAGTAAATAGGAAAGTTGAGCAGCATGCTACTCAGTAACTGATGAAGAATAAATATTTAATATTCCTCAACTCAAATATGGCATGAGAATGATATAAATGCATACAGTTCCATGCATTTAAATGCAAACAAGGATTTCAGAGACACTGCCAACGTTTCATCAAAATCTATCTCTAATTAAAGCCATTTCCGTAGGTGTACCCCTCTGCAGCTTGCAAGTGGGCACCCAGTCTGTCGGGCCTGAGTAATTGGCATTTTACTTCCCTTCTCCTTCTCTGCTTATTGGATTTCCTTTGTCATCATTTCTCATGATTGGCAATGGATGACATGGGCAGGCCAAGAACGGGGGAGTGTGGGACTGGCATGGGAGGGAGATGGCCTGGTTTCTAGACCTAGGTCTGACTCTGACTCACTCTGTGACCTTAGGCTGGTTATTCAAGTTTGTAAAGCCTCCACTTCCTTATTTATAAAGTAATTGGAGGTAAATTAGGTATGAGAGATAAAATTGTCTCATGTGTCAATTCTAATGACAGTCATCCCACTTTGGGGGATATATTCCAAGATCCCCAGTGAATCCTTGAAATTATGGATAATACTGAACCATCTGTGTCTTATGTTTCCTCCTATACATGCATACTTATGGTAAAGTTTAATTTATAAATTAGGCAGAGTAAGATATTAACAGAAATAACTAACAATAAAATAGAAAATTATAATACACTGTGATGAAAGTAAAATAAGGGTTCCTTGAACACAAGGCCTTCAATACCCTGGCAGTCAATCTGATAACTGGTAATGCAGTGCAGACAGTGTGGCGTCTCTGGACAAAGGGATGATTCATGTTCTGGGAAGGATGGAGCAGAATGGTGTGAGATTTCACTACACTACTCAGAAAGGTGCAAAATTTAGAACTTATGGGTTGTTTATTTCTGGAATTTTCCATGTAATATTTTCTGACCTGAGGTGACCACAGGTAAAGGACACTGAGGAAAGCCCCTGCCTTGAAGACAGTGTTGAGAAAGCTTCTAAGGTGAATTCAGGCTAGGCAGGAAAGAGCATTGCATCTGATGAGCTGTCTCTGCCACGGCAAGGGAAGGGACCCATGGAGGCACAGATGCCTTGGAGTGGCAGTGTGGTTAGACAAACTGAGAGAAGTTGACAGGTGACCCTCGGTAAGGGAAATGCAGTGAAAAAAGGCAGGGAGTAGAAATTTGCTGCTAGAGCTTTGGAGATAGCAAGTAAACAGAGTGCATAAGATTAACAGCTTTTTCGTACTTTAGTTACATTACTCTGCACTTCTGTTTAATTGTAATGATACATCCTATTTCTCCCAGACAGAGAGCTGCATGTAGGCAGGAACCATATAGGTTTCATTCTACAGCTGCAGTGGAAATAACAGCTAAGCCTTTAAATTCTAGGGTTGGAAAGCTTACATGAGGCTTGGCTCTATCGTTTATTAGCCGTGTGGCCTTAAGGAAGGAACATACCCTTTTTATGCCTTGGTTTCCTCAAATGTAAAATGGATGAGAATGGCACCCATCTCCACACTTACAATGAACATAAAATCGGTTAGAATCTGGCCAGCATTAGGCACTTGATAAATGTTAGTTACTATTATTATTATTTTATTTTTCATTGCCTAATAGCTAGAACAGATTTGGCACATGGGAGGAACATAATAAACGTTTCTTGTACAAATAAGTCATGAATACATGCGTGCATGTATGGAAGAATGAGTTGTGAAAGTGAGTTGGGAGATTTTACATTTCAGGTCACTTTCAAGTTCTAGAAAGACCTGAATATCATTAATAAGAATGTGGATTCTATCATGAAGGAAATATAACTATTAAAAGCTTGGATCAGAAAGATAGTCACAGGGGCCCCAGGTCCTCTTTGTTTGACATAAGGGTGTTTGAGGGGTGGGCACAATTGTAACGGGACCAAGGGACTAGGTGAGGGCTGAAGGGCTGGGACGTTATAGACCCACTGACAGCCTCACCAGGCCTTGTCAATCTTCTCCATGGAGCCAGTGCAGGACTGAAACCAGCAATCAGAGAAGGCAAATCTTTCTAAAGAAAAAATTTTATTTTTGTAAACCTGATTTGTGTGGCTTGACTGTTAATGAAATTAATTGTGTAATAGTCATTTCTACTTCATTTGGGCTGTACAGAAACAGTCATGCTGCAGGATCAATTGGCTGCTTGAATGTAAGTTGAAGAGAGAAATTGAAAGGAAAAGAGAAACACAGCTTGAGTGCAGTCGACTTTTCATAGTCAGCAGGGCTGGGGATCTTGCCATCTTGGCTTTATCGTTGTTCTTTGTTTGACACATCAAGTGATGTGGTGGAGAATTCACTAAAAGTGGAAGACAATGAACCTGGGTGAATCCCTACTGTCAGTCAATAGTGAGGTAACCCAGGGTGTTTCTCAATCTCTTCGAGACCTTAGTATTTTCATTTGTAAAATATAGAACCTGTAGGGTGTTGGTAAGGAACCACATACACAGAGGCACCAAATAGTTATTATTATATAACTCTGCAAGAAATATTTACTTGTTGATATCATCACTGCCCAAATAGACTACTTCAGTGAGAGAGCAGTTGCTAACAAGGAACCTGGGCCTGCTCCAGCTTGCTTAAGGGGGAATTTATTGCAAATAAAACTGGCAAACACAATAAGCAATCTCACACACATCCAAGGGTCAGTAACAGCAGCCAGGCTACATAAGGACAAGAAGTAGACATTTGGAACATGAAGTTACTCTTTTGCCCATAAATAACATCTGTGGGGATAGAGATTGGGTGTTCCCTCTCCAGTCCTTGTAACTGCAGCCCACAATTCTGTGTAACTACAGCAATGTCTCTAGTACCTCTCCCGAGGGTGGGAGGAGTGGCGCAGATCCAGTCTGTACACTGGTTTCTCATGGATCAGATATTCAGCCTCATCTAGGTGGCTTTGGCTGATCTGAGGATCACATGGTAGCTTGGGCTACCACTTCCTAAGTCAGCGGGAGATACTGATCCTTTGAGAAGGTAGTGTGGACAAGGCAAAGAAACCAACTCTTATTCTGTGACTGTAAAATGTGTATTTTATATCATAATCTATCACTCACTACCACCTTCCACACATGAAACAAGTGTTTATTAAAACAATACTTAAATGGGATGATTACTGATATATAGTGCTATTTCTTCATGTTTTAATCTGTCTTGTTTTTAAAAAGTGCTGGTCATGACCTATTAAATTGATGTTATAACCTGCTAGATAAGCTGTGACCTCTATTTGGAAAAAGATAGATACAGACCATTGGAATTGACTTCTAATTGATCTTCCCCTTCTAGTTCATTCTGTAAACTTCTTCCAGACTGACTTACCTTGAAGCCCAGTTCTCATGAAATCATCAGTTTCCCCAGTACCTATGGAACTGATTAGTCCTAAATGCCTCAGCTTACTGTGGCCTATTCAGCCTGGCTTCTTCACCCCTTTATAGCATTTTTGTTTGTTTTCAGACAGGGTCTTGCTTTATTGTCTAGGCTGAAGTGCAATGGTACAATCTTAGTTCATTGTAACCTCTAACTACTGCACTCAAGGCATCCTCCTGTCTCAGCCTCCCAAGTTGCTAGGAGTACATGGTGTACCACCATGTCCAAGTAATTTTTTTAAAAATTATTTTGTAGACATGGGGTAGAAGGGGTGTTGTCTTGCTATGTTGTCTAGGCTGGTCTCAATCTCCCAGCCTCAAGTGATCCTCCTGCCTCAGCTGCTTGAAGTGCTGGGATTACAGGCATGAGCCCCCATGCCTAACCCTTTCCCCTATATTATATCCTTGACACAAAATCTAAACTCTGGTTAATTAAACCTACTTTGTATTTTTTGGTCTCCATGGCTTTGCCTTCTGTTTGGAGCAGTCTCCCATACCTTACTTCTTCCAAATCTTGCCTCTTTTTTAAGACTCAGCTCCAATTCCACTTCCTGCATTATCTTCCTTTAGTCTCCCAACCAGATGTGACTTCTACCTTCTCTGAAATCACTCTCTTTGTAGTTCCCTTGGAGTATCTAACACTGTCCAACCAGTACTGGAATTGCATCACGATTACACTGATCCTTGCTCACTTGTCTCATTTAGGATTGTTAGATTTGAGGGGGAGGGTAGAATAGAACCTCTAATAATATTTGAATCTCAGATAAAGATAAATAACCTTTTTGGTATAAATATCCAAAATAGTGCATGGAATATTCTTATCTGACATTCAAATTGAACTGAGCTTTCTGTGGTTTATCTGGCATTTTTAGCCTCACTGAATTGTAATTCATGAAGTTTGGTACTATGTCTCACTTACCTTTTTATCACCTTTCAAGAATAAAAGCAGCCTTTAAATCCCTGACAGAGGATGGATAAAGAGTAGATTCTCCTTGAATATTCTTACTATTTCCCTGGTTGATAACAGAATTCTCTCATGTATGGAACTAGAAAACATTGTCACCAAATTATTCTAACAACAGAAAAGAAGATAGTTCTGGTGGAGGTTATATGAGGCTCACCTGAAGTCTCCATTTTACTTTACACACACACTCTCTCTCTTACAGTCTATAATAGCTTTGTTTTTAATTAAAAAGTCTTAAATTGCTCACTAAGGAATAAAACCTGATACAAAGAATTTTAAAAGGGCTCCTTTCCTGTGCAGCTTTGCATAATTCCAACACATTCTTGCTCACCTACAGAGAGATCCCAGGTGAAGAAGTACTGAGTGGGTTGGTTGGTGTCATAGTTCAGTGATGAAATAGCACAGAGGCGGCTTGGGAAGAAGTTGGGGCTAGGGATGGTCTTGTTGGCACAGCTGTGTCTCTTAGCTGGAGGCAGGAAGTAAGGCCAGTGCAGAGCTTTTCACTGCTTCACTAGGTGGCTGGCCTGTACGGTTCACAAATACCTTCAGCAATTCTTGCTACTTGGTAAGTCAGAGACCTGCGGGATGGTGGCTAAACAGCACAGGCTTTGCACTCACAGCTGGATCTGTTTCCAGACTCTCAAGCTTTGCACTCACAGCTGGATTTGTTTCCCGACTCTCTGGCTTACCAGCTAGATTTGTGGTCAATGACTTCTCCATTCTGGTTCATCAGTCTGAGCTTCAATTTTTAGTGAAATGGTAATTAAAATGATTTTAAATGGAAAAAAAAAAAAAGCCAAATTACTACTGAGAGGTGCCCAGGCTTTTAGTGGCTTTCCATGGTTCTGGTTCTTTTAAAACAGAGGCTCTCAAAATGTTTTGTTCCCCAGCCAGAACTATCAGCATCACCTGGGAACTTAATAGAAATGCAAAGTCTCAAGCCTCACCCCAGACCTCTTACAGAAACTCTGGAGGTGGCCTGAGCAATTTGATATGTAGTTCTGCAAGCTCTTCTTCTTCTTCTTCTTTTTTTTTTTTTTAGAGCAAGTGTCTCATTTTATCACCCTCGGTAGAGTGCTGCGGCATCACAGCTCACACCAACCTCCAACCCCTGGGTTTAGGCGATTCTCATGCCTCAGCCTCCCAAATAGCTGTGACTATAGGCGCCCGCCACAATGCCCAGCTATTTTTTGTTGCAGCTTGGTTGTGGTCTGTAAGTTCTTCAGGTGATTTCAATGTATTAAACTTTGAGAACCACTGGGTGTTCTGATTTGGCTGTTTCTGATCCAAATTATCACATACGGGGTGTCCATAAAGTTAGTGTGCAATTTAAAATAGACAACTATTGAATCAGTAGCAAGAATTGCTGAAGGCATTGTTAAAGATGACTACATTTGTTAAGATGACTACTGTATCTTCGAGTGGTCAATTCAATGCACAAAGCTAAATCAAGGTTTTAAACTAAAAAGGCATCTTTTTGATTGTAGCAGCTATTTAAATTCACATCTCTTTACCTACTGGAACAAGGGAGTAGGATATTTGAAATAGTCTCCTAGGAAACAGTCCTTTGAGTCATTTGTTCATACATTCATTTATTCAAATACTTGCATCCCGAATGATCCAGGAACTGTGCAGAATGCTGGGCAGCAGCGGTGAAAAAATGACAATCAACAAGCAAAACAAACCTGCCCTGGTTTCTGGCATTATGGCGTCCATAGCCTACTGGGGAGGAGAGACACCAATGGAAAATCCACAGGTGAATGGAAACGTTCAACTAGGGCAGATGATATGGAGAGACATAAAATAAGGAGAGTGGCTGTAACAGGGGGTAAAGCTGCTAAGAGAGGACCTCACTGCCGTTTACCTGAGGTCAGGTCACTAGAGTGAGCTGTGCAGGGTAAGCGGGAGCTGGTCTGCATCAGGTATGGGAAGGCCACTCCACCAGGAGGTGCCAGCTCTTGCTAAACCCTGGGGCCGCCGGAGTGTGGAGGCACAAGGATGACTGACTATAAGCCGTGGCCTGGCTATGTTGGCTGTAAAGGCCAAGTTTAGCTGTGATCCATGCCCTCAAGAGCAGTGGGAAATACTTTCATCTGTTCATGTAAACCCACATATTGAGTGCCCACTATGGGAGAACCCTGTGCCTTTTCTTTACCTCTAAACTGGTCAGCACTCTTGGCGACATTTGGCAACAATTGGAGATACTTTCTGCTGGTAACAAGTCAGAAAAGGAAGGAATTGACATTTGGAGAGTAGAGTCCCAAATATCGTTAAAAATCCTGCCACGCACAGGATGGTCGCTCACAACAAAGATACCCACTTTAAAATGTCTGTAGTGGCAAGGTTGAAAACCCTGAGCTAAGTGAAGAAAAGATATATATGTGTCTATTTCTTTGTTTTTTTTTTTTTTTGAAGCTACAGAAAACAATTTTCCCCCAAAGAGAAAACCACTAAGCTATTAAAAAGAAAAATCTCCACACCTAATAGATCCTAGTGTTTCCTTTCTAAAAGAGAGGCAGATTCTAGGTAAGAATGAAGATATAATTTTTTTTATGTCAACATTTTCTGATTCCACAGCTGATAGAGGACTACTCAATGCCGATGTCAGGAGACGTGTGACCCTGCTTCTGCAGGAAATGTGTCCTTGAAAACTCATGCACATCAACTTTAAAAATACACACTCTGGAGTTAGAAAGAAAAAAGCCTCTTATGCATTTCCCTTATACTACGCGCAAGAAGAAATAGTGTAGTAACTATTTGCTGGCAGGGAAAGCCAGGAGGATGGGGATGGATTTGGAACACAATTGCACATTTCTTCTTATTGAGGCAGCGAGCAGGAGACAGCACCATTTGCCACAGGAGGCCTTTGCTTATGTGTGAGAGGGAGAACATCCCCTTGAACTCTTCAGTTTGTGTTAGGTGGTGATCATTCAAAGGCACAGTGACTGCAGAGGTCTCTTTATGCCATCCTCTTTTGTTTTAATTTATCTGGCAGCCTGTTTCTTGGCTGTGTTTGCCCTCCCTTCCCTCTGAACGTTCAGTGGACTCACCCAGATGTGATGGTTTTTGACCAGGCCCCAGAGATACACGGCAGCTGCTTCAGAACCTAGAATAAGGCCCTCCAAAGAGAAAAGGATCAGAGCACCAGAAGGGAGACAACACCACAGCCACTGTGGCAAGGATTTTAAAAAGCCGCAGTGCGGGTCTGCCTTCAGAGTTTAGCATCTGCCCAAATTGCTACTGCGGATATTTTGGCAGCTTCTCTTGCCTGTGCAGCTTGAACAACGGTAGCTGGGAAAAAGTGGACCACAGTTTTCCTTTCCCTCCCCTCCCCTCCCCGCCCCTCCCCTCCCCTCCCTTCCCCTTCCCTTCCTTTCATTCCCGACAGTATTCTGGTGCTAGCTACAAAATAAACACTATGGGACTGGGCACAGTGGCTCATACCTGTAATCCCAGCACTTTGGGAAGCCAAGGTAGGAGGATCACTTGAGCCTAGGAGTTTGAGTCTAGCCTGAGCAATATAGAGAGACAAAAAAAAACAAACTTAGCTGAGCATAGTGGGGCACAACTGTAGTCCCAGTGACTTGGGAGGCTGAGCCCAGGAGCTGGAGACTGGTGAGATAGATCAGATAATGCCGTTGCATTCTAGCCTGGGTGACACAGCAAAGCACCATCTCTAAAAAAAAAATAAAATAAGAAAATAAGCGCAATGAGAGTCTCAAGGTAGGAGAGATCCTGGAATAATCAGGGAAATCTTGGAGGAGGGAAACTGGTCAAATCTTAAGGTAAGGTGGAATCTGGATTGACCTTCACTGTTTCCCTTTGACAATCAAGGACCCAGATTGGAAGAGAGAGACCCAATCATCTTTGTCAATCTACTCCATGGCTTTGCTGAGAGCCTCTATTTTCCCAACCTCCGTTTGGGAGAAGGCCCTTCCCTGGAATGTCCCCAAGGGCAGGCACTTTATGTGGATCCCTCATATCATGCAGCCACTTCAGTTTCACTGGGGGAACACCCTCCATCCTTGGATGTTTGTTTAGAAGCTTGAAAAATACTTAAGTCTTATCAAGCATCAGAAATTTCAAAGACAAGCAATAAATTCCCCCAATTCCATTTTCTGCATGGCATCTTTCCTTCTTCCTTTAACAACACCCATCCCCCTTTTATCCCCCAAATGCTTTTTAACTTCTTTATTTTTCTTTAATTTTGAGACACAGACTCATTCTGTCACCATGGCTAGAGTGCAGTGGTGCCCTCATAATTTACTGCAACCTCAACTTTCTGTGCTCAAGTGATCCTCTAGCCTCAGCCCCTTGAGTAGCTGGAACTATAGGTATGTGCCACCACACTCAGAAAATTTTTCTTTTTCTTTCTTTTTTTTTTTTAGAGATGAGGTCTCCCTAGGTTGTTCAGTCTGGGAGCCCCTAATAACGCCTAATGTAGGTAGTGGTTAAGAGAGAAGGCTCTCTGTGCCTGATTTTCTTTATCTCTAAAATGGGAATAATATTTCATCAAGGGGATTTGCTTTACAAAGTTTATCAATATGATAAAGTTATTATTAGCCATCTACAGGATCATGTACAGAAAGCATTTGGAACAGGATCATTGACAAAGTAGCGTGCTGATACTGATAGCTATTGTTTAATTCATACACAGAGACTTCAGGCAAAACCTGAAGTAAGCAAGTGCATACTGCTGGCTGTCATGGCTTTTCCTAAGCAAACCATCCCACCACTGTATCTGCTGAGGGAAACATCTATGGCAAGTTCCATATTGTGCCCTGGCTTTACCTCTTCTGCCCTTCCTCCTTCCCCTCAACACACACATGCGCGCGCACACACACGTGCATAGTATGTCAGAGTTGTTTGGATCAGGGATGAAGGGATTACCTACTGACTCATGGCAGCCATCCATGGTCCTGACAGCTCTGTATGAGAGCGCCTAGAAAACAAACTGCAAATAAACCAACTCCTGCCCCAGTTAAGATGAGCTCAGACAATCAGCGCCATGACTTCCAATTGGGAAGCATGAAGCCGGCCAGGTTGCCAGTGTTCCCAGGTGGAGGCGAAAGGCACTGTTAAGAGAAGCTTAACAGAATGTAGAAGTTATGAGTGCTCTGTACCGAAGTTGTGTGAAAGCAGAAGGCATAGCAACCAGCTCCGAGGCAGGGGAAAACCTACATAGTGGGCAAGAAAGCTAGTTGGTGGGTAGAGAAGTGAGAATATATGAAGAAGGACAGAGAGCATCCAGGTAACCTTTTGGGTTGAACACTGGTGGAAAGATCTACCAAGTTCACTGCCATGGTCTCTTGAGTTGTTTTGGCTTCCTCTCTTGCCTCTTCAAAGCCCATTTGTAATTGAGTTTCTCTCCATTCTGAGATCCCTGTTTTGTGGCATGACAATAAACTTTCCCATCTTAACTTAATGTTAGCTTCTTCCTGTGGCGAAAGAGCTAAAATAAAGCAAACACCAAATGTAACTGTGGTTTTGTAAGTATTGTCTTCATTCTTTTTTTTTTTTTTTTAGAGACAGAGTCTTATTTTGTCACCCTCAGTAGAGTGCTGTGGTGTCACAGCTCACAGCAACCTCCAGCTGTTGAGCTTAGGCGATTCTCTTGCCTCAACCTCCTGAGTAGCTGAGACTACAGGCGCCCGCTAAAATGCCCAGCTATTTTTTGTTGTTGTTGCAGTTTGGCCGGGGCTAGGTTCATATACCCGCTGTCCTTGGTATATGGGGCCGGTATCCTACCCACTGAGCCACAGGCGCCACCCTATCTTCTTCATTCTTGTTCTCTGTTCATTTCTTGTTCATTGCCTACATTTTTCAAAAAGATGGGTCTTCTTCTTTGTTCTACTTTGTACAAGTTATGACTAACTGTGTAGGCTTTTACAATCTGTGGGTGTACAGGATCACAAGGAAATTGGTGCTTATTACTTAACAGTGCTAGAGGAGTCAGTGATATATTGTAGAAGTGAGAAACTATCACCACATTTTTTTGTACCTTCATGATTTACAGAAGTCAAAGTTTAGCTTTTGAGTAATATTTCTGAGTTTCTGAGTTTTTTCTTTCTTTCTCTTTATTCTAAGGTAGGAGAAAGAATTTGGGTGCTAGAGTTCATCAGGCCAGAACTGAAATCCTGACTTCTCCAAATCACTTAAACACTTTGAACTTGTTACTTGGAGGGAAGAATGTCCTGAGAATTAGTCTACTTAATACATGTCCTGACAGGTAGTTAGCATCTGGGGTTTCTGCCCCCTTTCCTATAGGATTAGGGCATTCTGGGTTGCAAGTAATAGAAGGCACCACCAGGTCTCTTAAACATACTGAGAAATACATTGTATAGAAAACAGAAAAAAGTCTCAGGACGCAAAGGAAGAGATGTAACTGGGCTTACGGGGGATGTGAAGTACTGAAGAACCAACGAGAATATGGGTGGTATTTAGTTGACTTTATAATATTTAACATAATTTATAAAAAAAATTGGAAGCCATTTATATAGGAAAAAATCACCTTGTTTTAAAAGGTGACTTTAAATGAAAGTTGTAAATTCATTACCAGTGCTTTATCAGAATAATAGCTTATAAATATGATACTTTGTGGGCTGCTAATGTGAATTAAGTAAGGCACCAAAAATTTCAATTACGTGCATTGTAGTCAAGTAACTAACAGGTATAGGGCCCTATAGTATTATCTAATTTATTCATTTCTACAGACTTTCCTGAGTACTGAAATAATTGTATTTATAAAAATCTGAGAAGGGATGTCTCCAATATTGGTATTACTATTGAGGTTGCCATTAAATCCTTGTTTCACCAGGTGCTAATTTAACAAATCCAAAAATCGTTTCAGAAATATGCAAAGCTTCTATTGGCACATCCCTTTAATCCTGTTAATTCCTTTTCTCAGTGCCATCCAAATTTTCCTTCTACTCAGCCCCACATCATGTGGAGAATATATCCCCCCGAGTACTTCTCAGATTTTATCTCTTCCATTTTTTGAAGTGAATACAGACTAAATGCCAATCTGTTCATTTCCGTTCCAGATTTCCAGAAGAACTACCCTAGTTGGTCTTTCTTGGATGAGGTAGCCAACACTGATATTATCAATCAAGTTATAGCAAGCATGGTTCTCCATGAGCTGGCCTGTCAAAGAGAGAAACAGAAAATGCATCTGCAAGGCTATATAGCTACTGAGCATAATTTCTAGAAAAGGACTACCGAGTTTCAATGTTGGTATGTGTGTGAAGCTAGGTAAGCAACTTGCTCTTGCAAATCTCAATTTCCCCATATCTAAAATGGAAAAAAATAAAGCCTCTGTCATCGGTTATGAGGACTAAATAATCTGATTGATATAAATATCTTAATACTGTGTGCTTTGCACACAGCCATGAAAGAATAGGAGGCAGGCACAAAACGGTGTCTATTACAACCACCTTACAACACATTGTGGTCACTGAGTTTTAATTCCTCAAAACATGGCATTAAAATGTCAAAACTATTAATTCCCTTCAAATAAAAAAAAATTTGTGGAACCTGTCATAGCTGGAAACCCCAGGGGCTCATTTAAAATTTTATTGAAGAATAATATAACTTTTAAAAAATGTTTGAGTATGTCAATTCTAACAGAGAAATTGCAAATTAAACAAGGTTATTCATTTCAGAAGAAAGACTTAGACTCTGCTTAAAGTGTTAAATACATCTCAGGTAGAATAGACAGTATCAGTGGCAACTCTAACCTGGCTCTGTGAAGAGGATTTTAAGCAGACTTTGTACATACTCTTTGCCTTTAATAAATTTTTTTTATGTGAATTTGAAAGAGACATTTTTGCTTTAGATGTATCCTGGATACAGGATTTATTTATTTATTTATTTATTTTACCAAGGCCATTGTGTCCTGCCACCATAACAAATATCTTGCCTTATGAAACCTAAGATTCAATTCACCCTGGGGCTGGAGTCACTCTTTTGTACTATGTTAGGCATTTAAGCAGGGGCCCTGATTCTTTCAAGTCAATTCTTTTCAGGCTGCAATATTTTTTATCTACTGTTCAGGGAGACATTAGCCTTGGGGAGAATTAAGTCCATAAAAGATGCCTCTGAAAGACTCATTTTTTTATGAGCACTTGCATATAAAGAACATGACAAATCTGATGGTGTGTGTTTATTGGTGAATATAAGTGTATCTATGTCTCTATGAATGGATGGATCATATGGTGGGTAGATTTTTCCTTTTTTTTTTTTTCTTTTGGTTATCCAGCATCCAGTTATGGGAAGGTACCATGACTATTAAAACTTTTTCTCCTCTTAGAAATGTGCCATCATGTACATCCCTAAGAATTGGAAGCCAAATTCTCTTTCTCTCCACTCTGGCAAATTCAGGGGCAGGTAATTGACTTTGGCTTAATTTGAATACGTGTTCCAGGGTGTGGCATTTAGAGGAGTGCAGCAGAAGTGACTTGTGGCTCTGTAGATGGATCTGGTTTGCAGTGGAAACTGCTCTGATTCCTGACACTTGCCCTTGGAGGTTGCTTGCTTTTTGCTTGTTTCTAACTCTGTTTCTGGAGTGCTCCTGGGCCCACTAATAAATTCTCTTTTGCTTAAGTCAACAAGACTGTTTCTGTTGCAACATGGAACAGAAACATGACTGATACAGACAGTGAGAAGTAACTCAGTTCCAGGCATCTTCTAGGTTCTTTACGAGCATTAATTTATTGACTATTCACAATGTACTATGAGAAGGTACTTTCATGGCTCCCATTTTATAGAGAGTAAACTCAGAAGCTACTAAGAGCAGATTCTGCTTTTCAATCCTGGCAGGCTGACTCTAGAGCATTTTAACTATTCTGTGATATTGCTTCTGCAACGATAGTTGAGGGAGAGAAATAAAGAGAAAGGCAGAGTGAAAGAATCTGCGCTGTATTCACCAATACCCATTTCCTTTTCCTCCCAGAACACAGATTACATTTCCCTGCCTCCCTTGCAGCTAGATGTAGACATATGACCGAGATCTGCTCAGTGAAATATGTGGAGAAGTGGATTTGTGTCATTTCTAGAACAAAGTAGTTAAGATGTGGGTGTGCCTTTCCTAAGTCTTATTCTTCTACCTGCTCAGCTGAATGGGGGGACCCTGCCAGGAGTGGAGAATCTGCAGCCTTTTCCATTTTTATTTCAAGATGTTTTTTTCTAAGCACCAAACGAAGCAAAAAATGTTTCATCATTCTCTGGGACACCCCTTTTAATAAGAGGATTTGTTCATAAAATTTGTATTCACTCAAAAGGCCTCACTCAAGGATCCAGAAGGCCACGGGTTCCCTATGCCAAGGCAGAGCCAGCAGATGGAATGAGCAAATACAAGCCTATGTGACCAGAAACAGTCCTATTAGACTGTGATGAGAATGAGAAATAACCTTGATTTTATTTATACCACTATAATTTTAGGGTTGCCTATTAACACCTCCAGCAAATACTAATAAACCACATAAGTTAATGGTGGGTAGAGAGATTATGGAGCCAGGTAAACCTGGATTTTAATTTAGGGAGAACTCTGCCATTTTCATGAGTATGTTTCTGAACTTGGGGTGAAAAGTTCAGAAATTTTTCTCTTGAAAATTCTTCCTGAAATCCTCACTGCTCCATAGTAATTTTCATCAAGAGTTTTACAAAGTCCTGTTTTTCACAGTTTGCTCTCTCCCTGATGACTGACTTCATTTCTTTTTCCACTTCATCCCAAGCTGATGGGATTTGGAATTTGAGTTATATTTTGAAGTCTGCCTTTTGGAACTTGTCCAAAAGCTTTGATTAGTCTGAACCCATACTCTCACCTCTCAAGTACTCTTTTGTTATAAGTCAGATCTTGCATATTAGAAGTGAATATTTTCCCTTTATGCCCACAAATTGTGGTGCTAAGCAAGAATGAAATATGGTAATTTCCTGACATTGAGTTTGTTAAATTATGAACTGATGAGGATTCATATTTCTCCTTCTAATTAGAGGGTAAGAATTGAGTAATAGCAAGCAAATTGCTGCAACATGTCTAAATGTATTATTTTATTTTGAATGACAACAAATCTTTTATCTTTAAAGGTCAAAATATTATATATTTTTGAAAGATTTCTTACCTGTAAAAAATCTTCTGGGAAATATAATACCCTGCCTTATGGGGAAAATTATTAGCAGGGGATATGGAAGCTGCCTATCAAAGAATTATTAAACTATGAGGTGTTACATAAAAGGGCTTTTTTTCACTGCATTTGCTAAATTGTACAAGTAGAATTTCACCAAATACACATGAGACTAAAGTAGATAACTGCCAGGGTTTGTTAAACAAGGGCAAGAATATTTGGGATCATGATATAGGTTGCCAGTGACACCTTTGATTAAGTTAACGTGGACATTTGCCCTTGAGCTCCAACAAAATGGAGATCCATGTATAAAACCGTCTTTGTATATTTTTCATTTAGCATCAGAGACTTGGGAGGATTAATTGTCATTATCAATATTAAATATCAGTTATTGATTATGTCTAAAAGGTATCAGCTTTATTTATAAAAAGAGCAAAGATGATCAGAGCTATTTATTTTGTCAGCTAAAATTGGGTCCCTTTAAGAATCTTCTCTCTGGAGCCACTAATGAATGGTCAATCTCAATGTCAAAAAATGTGAGATTTGAAAGACGTCATAGGCAGTCATCTGGTCTGTTTTATAGATGAGGATGTGAAAGTTGTCAGAAGCAAGATGAAATCACGGATGTTAACACAGACCCCGAAAAATAGAGCCAGGGAGGTCCTTAGGAGAGAGTTTTCACAAGTGAATGCCTGATAGCAAACAAGACCCTAGAAAACCACAGCCTTGCACAGAGACCATTGCAATCTGTGCTTACCACACTTCTGAAAGGACATCTGCCTAACAGCTCCCTGTCCAACTTCAGGTAAGAGTCACACTTGCTTTTGATCTTTGTAGCCAAGGATAATTATTTCAAAACAATTATATAATCCCCCTCATCTTTAAAAATCTTTGTCTTCCCCTGAATATGCAGTTTGCTGTGGCATGCGTATTCCCATTGCAATGCTCTATTTCCAAATAAGTATCTTTTTCTTTAATAGAGTGTCTATTAATTATTTTAGGTTGACAAGGGCATTGAAATCCAGAAAAAATAATTTACTCAAAGTCATCTATCAAGTTATTGCTTGATGTAACTAAGATGTTGAACAGTGAAATTCCAAAGAGTTCAGTGATCTGCATTTGTTCAACACATCATCAATAATCTCTCTCAATCTGTGTCTTGGCTCTGGTTTTCTCTGTGTTGCTTTGTTCTCAGGCAGGCTCTTCTCATGCAGTGCTAAGCTAATTCCTGGCTTACATTTTTCCTTCTCAGTGGCTCTAGCAAAAAGTGAGCTTTTTTGTTCTACTGGTTCCAGCAAAAGTTACTAGTCTAGTTTGGGTCATGGTATAGTTTTGAACCAAATACTGGGGCCATGGGTATTCCCCATTCTGACTTTCTTGGTCTCAGTCAAGGTGCCCATTGATAAGACAGGGAACCAGGCCAGCTTCACTTAAACCTTATGGAACTGTGATTGGGAGAGGGTAGTGACCAAAGGGGATACCAGCCAATGTTACCAGAAGGAGAGGAAATAATGCAGAATGGAAAAAGATAATGAACTTCTACTACACACAGCAATGTTTCGTAACTCTCTTGTCAGGTTAATAAATAACGTCGTTATTTCTTTCCAGGCATATCATAAAAGGTGATTTTGTTTTCAAGACTATTTAGATCTACATTGTTTAATCAAATAAATCTCAAAACAATCATCAATAACAATCATTTTATGTATAGAAAGAAACTATTTTTCTTCTTTAAAAAAGGGCAGATACTAGTTGGTTTACTTTGAATTAATTCTGTAAAAAACCCATATTTTAAAAGGCCATCAGATCTTATTTTAGTTTGGGGTTTGAGTGGTAATTAAAATAGAAATTGGGATTTAACAGGTGTTACAGCTTTAAAAATAGAGTTTTGAACATGGTTCCACAACTTGATTGTTGGGAAAGCTTAGATTTTTCATTTTAAATAGAGCCGATGGGTTTATTTTTAATGTTTCTGTGTTTTGTTTCCAAATGGCAAGTCAATAAAAAATTTCAGAGCTTCTATTTTCAACATTTCTCTGCAAATAACCCATCATTTGGATAATTTTTATTATCTCCAATAAATCAAATGCCAAATTAAATGAATAATCACTGAATTTCCTTTACTGAGCAATAGAAATTAAAGTAATATAGATAAACCAATGAGTGTTCTAAAGATCGTGATCTGATAGATAAATGTCTGAATCTAGAAGATATCAATTTGAGGAGAAATTATCCACTTATAATCATTTTCGCATTCATTCATTTCTTGCTTTTCTCATATTCCCTATTGTTATCCTATTTAGCAAGAATATACATTAAGCAAAATATAATTAAACAACAAATAAAATCAAACAACACCATGTAACTGTATTTTGGCCAACAACAATTAGCTGAGTGAAAAATAACTATATACCTTAAAATTACTCCTGGTAAGAATGGCAAATCTTCAACAGTTCCCTTTTACTTTTTTTTTTTTTTCTTAACAGAAAACAACTTTACCTAATTATTTGATTTTATAACATTAAAAAAATCAAAATGAAATCAGAATTCCGGCATTTCTAAAATGTAAACCCTCAGAATATCTTTGGACACCGTGAAAGTTTATAAAATGCAGGTTGGCAAATTCTGGTCTATTCCTTGTTATTTTTCATGTCACTGTGACAACAGTCAACAGTGCCTCGAGATGTCTGTTCTGTACCTCAGATGACAACTGTGAGTACTTCACTTGGTACTCTCGATGCTGTCACTTCTACACTTTGTTATCACAAGGAAAAATCCCAAGTGCTTGCCTCTTGTGGATCACAGTGTCATGGGTGCTTGCCCAGCAGAAATACGAGTCCTTTTTTTTCGGGATTGGTTCGGCTTTTTTCTCTCATTTAAGACTTAGCTTCTTTCTGTGTAAGGAACCTGTCATCTTCACATCAGCAGTGAGCTACATGGTTTATGTTGGAGACCGTCTAGACTCGGAATCTGTAAGCAGCATAACGTCTGTAGGCATCAATTTTCTTCCCTGAAAATGGGATAACAGCAGTGCACATCCCTTAGGACTGAGCAAAGGTTATGCAATCAGTCAATATGTGCATGCCAGAGCCCCTTATTAGATCCTCCATTGCCCTTTCCACCTGCTCTGTGCCTGGAAACCTGACCAATACGGATGACCTCCATGGGCTCCCTCCCCCTCTGGACTCTGCTCGGCTGTGGCAGCTCCAGCAGACCTGAGGGTCAGAGTGTGTGTCTGTATAGCTCCCTCCCATCTGGTTACCTCTAAGGAAGGCCGTAGCTGCTCTCAGTGCAGTGCTTCCTGTGCAGTCCCGTCCAGTTCTGCTGACGGGCCCTTCCTCTTGCTGTTTGGGCTTCCCTTCTGCCCTCTGTCCTACACACCATGAAAGCTGCTTGGCCTAATACGTGACAAGCCCTGGCCTGGCCTCACCTGTTGGGTGAGTATGTATGGAATGATGGGAGCCAAATGAGAGTCAATTCATGATAGGAATTATAGTATTGGTAATAATACATAAAATATTATGAATCATATATCAGTTATTTATTATGTGTGCTCACTAGGGACCAGGCACTAGACTAGTACTTTATATCTCTGATTTCATTCCGTTCCCACCCTCCACCCACACTCCAATCTACAAGTAGTTACTATTTTCTCCAATTTACAAACAAGGAAACAGACAACCAGAGAGTTCAAGTAACTGTGTGTTCAAATACACACAGCAGGTGTATTTTGATTCTAACGCTCATTTTCCTTATCACCTTAATGCCCTCTTAATAGTTTTTGCTTCTGCTTCCTGATACAGACCTTTTTTTTTTTTTTTTTCAAAGAGCAAGGGATTTTAATAAAAGATAAAAACAAAAGGGCAAAATTATAACAAAAGCCTGATTATTTGACCAACATTCACTCTAAGTGTTTAGAGGACCTTCAGAAGAAATCTTGTGATCAAGTCTCACAACATGAATCTTCTGGACCATATTACATGATTTTGCCAATGTAACTGCTCTTACCAGACTTGACTTAAATATTGCTGTATATGTAACACAATTTCCACAGCAGATGCTCTTATACATGCACAAAGTTATGTGTGCATGGACATTCATTGTAGCGTTATTTGTTGTTGCAAAAATAGTAACAAATTAAATTCTACCAGTAGGTGAAATATTAAATATATTTTGGTACATAGCATGCATATTGGTATATTTATACTGTGGAATTACTAAAAAATAAAATAATCCATTTATACTAATGTGGAAAGTCCTGAAGACATCAGAGAAGGGGCAAATTAAGTTGCATGGTAATAAGTAGTAAGAATAGTATAATTCCACTAGTTTTATAAAACCCTATGTGTGTGTTTATATGAATATGCAAGTGAAGGAATGAAAATCTATTTATAGTTGCTGCATCTTGGGAGGGAGATTAGATTAAGAAGGGATTTTTTTTTTAAAAATATGTATCTAAATACATATCTAATCTAATCTAATCTAGTCTTTAAACTTTAAAGTCTCTCTTTCTCTCTCTTTATATATATACATATATATGTATATATATGGAGACTTTAAAGTTCTGTATATTCTGTATATTTATATACTGCTTAGCTTTAAAAAATAACAATCCATTTGTTACTTGGATAACAAATAAATAAAGTAATAAATAAATTTAAAAAGACGATTACCAAGTTAAGGGCATATAACCTTGTCTTAGGAGATACTTTCCATAAAACTTGGATGTTTAGTGTGAAGACGAGAGCACACATGGCGATGTGACATTACTCTCCAGATACATGGAGAATGCTGATGTGGCGAATTCAGGCTAGTTCTGTCTGACCTTGGGGGACAACAGGGGAGAAGCCAGAGGGGCAGGTGAGGATCACATAGGTCTTTGTGGGAGATGTGAAGAAGCTTAGATACTATTCTAAGTCCAATCAAGAGTCACTGGAGGGTTTTAAATCTGGTTTATTATTATTAGTTTAAAATTGCTCAAGGGCGGCTACTGTGGCTCAATGGAGTAGGGCGCTGGCCCCATATGCCAGAGGTGGCGGGATCAAACCCAGCCCTGGCCAAAACTGAAAAAAAAAATTACTCAAGTAGTATCATAAGTATACTGAGGCTGCTATAACAAAGTACTACGTGGATTGGGCGTTTTGAACAACAGAAATTAATTTTCTCATAGTTTTACAGGCTGGAAGTCTGCGAGCAAGGTGCCAGCATGGCTGCCTTCTTGTTGCCTCCTCACACAGGAGAGAGAGAGAAAGAGAGCGGAGAGAGAACACTCTGGTTTCTTCTTTCTAAGTCCCTATGCCATCATGAAGGCCTGTCACTCAAAACCTCATCTAATTCTAATTACCTCTCAAAGGTCCCACCTCCACACATCACTTTGGGGATGAGGACTTCAACATATGAATGGGGGGCAGGAACATTCAGCCTCTAGCAAGTACATATGAATAGCTTTGTGGAGAATTATCTGTTTAGGATAGACTAGGGGTGTGGAATGATAACAGGGAAGTAAGTTAGACAGTCTTTTCGGGGTGTATGATAGCAGCTTTGATCCCAGAGATAGCAGCAAAAATGGTGAGAAAAGATTGAAGGGAGGTGGACATGTTTGGTGGCAGAGCTAAGAGGACTTGCTGGAGGATTAAATGTCATTGCAAGACAAACAGGAATCAAGGAAATCTCCTAGATTTAGGACTTAAAAGATGGAGTGGATAGTGGATCATTAACTGAAAGGGAGAAGACTGGGGAGCAGAGAGACGGATGTATACATCTGATAATGAATTAGCATTCGACATCTGTAAAGAGTTCTTCTAAGAGAAGAATCAGATAGGCTTTTATAGTTTTTTCCCAAAATGTTTGAAGAATTGTTTTTCATTTTTAAGTCATTCATAAAATGTGTCAACCTTTCTCCTTACAGTTTGTGCCTTTAAGATTTTGTTTTTATGGATCCCTGTGTTAGCTTCTTAGGCTTCCAGAACAAGGTGTCTCAAACTGAGAGGCTTAAAACAATAGAAATTTATTCTTTCATAGTTCTGGAGTCCAAAAGTCTGAAATCAAGCTGTCAGCAGGGCTACACATTTCCTCTGAAGGCTCCAGGGAAGAAGCCTTTCTTGCCTCCTTCCTTCTGGTGCTTGCTGGCACAAGTTCAACCTCTGCCTTCTCCTTTTATCTACGCAGGTACATCACTCTCCATGTTCCTCTGTCTTCTCATGAGGACACCAGTGATTAGAGCAGGCCCCCCCAACCCAGGACAAACGTATTTTAACTTGATTACATTTGTAATGACCCTATTTCTAAAATAACATCACATTCACAGGTGTCAGGGTTTCAGATTTGAACATGTTTTTGGCATGGCTGAAGGTGGGTCACAATTCAGCCCATGACAATTCCTAAACGTATCTCTGATTTTGCTATTCTGTTACTTTTTCTATTGTCTATACCTAAAACCACCTATCTTAATTACTACAGATCTATTAATATACTATGTCTCAATATCTGAAGAGGGGGTCTCTCTCCCAACTTTGTTTTTCTTTAAAAGTGTTATGGCTTCTCCCTGTCCTCTTTTGTAGGAACTTTGGAATCAATTTTTTTAAACATTATTTTAAAAAGCTTAAAGGCATTTAGATTGAAATTGTACTTAATTTGTAGGTTATTTTAGGGAGAAGTGACAAGTTTCTAATGCAGAACAATCCTATCAAGTAACATGGCAGCCGTTCTTTTAGTTTTATTCCCCAGTACCATAAAAATGCTGTAAGTGGAGACTTTCATCATCAATTTTTAAAATATTGGATACTGCTGTATACATTTATTTTTACCTATTAATATTATATCCAACAACCTTTCTTTAACTCTATTAATATTTCTAATAAATTTGAGTGTTTCAGTATTTTTAACATTTGTGAACAGCAGTTTCTTTCCTTCCTTTCAGTTTTTATTTGCAGTTTTTGGCCGGGGCCAGGTTTGAACCTGCCACCTTTGGTATATGGGGCCAGCGCCCTACTCCTGGAGCCACAGGCACTGCCCCCTTTTAGATGTTTATATTTTTGGTTTCCTTCTCTCATTTTACTGCAATCACTGACACCTCCAGCATCACAGAGCAAATTAAGAGTAGATAATTTAGTGCTTTTCTTGATTTTATGAGAAATGTTTCATCATTACGTGTGCAGCTTTCTCTGGGCTTTTGGTGGGGAACATAACTCTTACCAGGTTAAAGACGTCCCTTCTATTCCAAGTCTCCATTCATTTTCTGCTATTGGCCTTTGATGGAGGGATTTGTTTTCTGGTGCTTTTATAAATATTTGAAAAAATACTTTTCCTTCATCTTAAAGTATTTAGGATAGCAGAAATAGGTAGATTTGTGCCCTCAAACATACAGATACTCCCATTGTTCAATGTAGGAGACCAGATGAAGCTTTGACTGCTCTGTAACTGTAAGAAACACCTGTGATAGAACATCTCGGCAACACCTCAGTGATAAGGGCGTGGGGAAGGGATTTGGCTCTCATTAACATGAGAGCACCAGTGTCAGTGCTTGGCAGTTTCTATACCGGTGGTGGAAATAGCCACGGGAGAGGTTAGTCCAGATTCTTATTCTTTCACGGACTCACTCTAATTCTTTTGCTTCTCCTGCTCTAAGAAGAGTGCTAAGATTCACTCTCCTACTAAGATTGTCTCTCTCTCTCTCCTTCTTGCTAAGACAAATTACACTCCAGCACCTAAGGAGAGTTGGTCCCAAGCAAGGTAGCACAGCGGTCCATGTCCTGACAACCAGATAGGCTGGGTCCTAACAGTTCAACTTTTGAAAGAAGTAAAAATATGTACATTATTTATGCGTTCAGAATTTTCCCATTTCCCAAGGGGGGAAAAAGCAGCAAGATTTAATGAAAAATTGCTTTGAATATCGAATTGAATAATGAAGACCAATGTTCTCACCCTGACGCTATGATGCAGACTCTTGTGGAACCTTCTTTGCTAAGTGGCTTATCTCCATTTCCACTGCATCACCATTTGGGGATTTCTCTGAATGATTCAGAAAGCTAGTTTCTCTCAGTGACAGTAGAGCATGAAGGATCCAGGGACCACAGTAGTCAGGAGAGTTTTTTCCCCTCTTCTCTCCTGGCATATGAAAATGCGCAGAAGCCATAGCCGGAATCAGAAAAAAGGCGCAATTCTGAAGGAGAGGGTTCCACTCTGTCGGAGAAGCATGGTTACCAATATGTCCGACACTCTTCCTTGGGGAGAGACAGTGCTGCGAGCAACCTATTGTTAGTAAGAAAGAGATTTTTGGGGGTTGGGGTGGGATGGGAGTCTTAAGAGAAAAGGCAGTGCGTGGCTGGAGGGAACACAATGACACTTGATATTAGCTGAGGTGTGCTTGTGAAAAAGACAGACTCAGCTGCTTTCCAAAGAGAAGAGGCCATGAACACACAAAAAGAATGTCTGCCAGAGATTTAACACTTGCGCTCCCAGGGGCAGGCTAGTGTATTTAGAAGTGAATAACAGGCACTTCTTAGCCGGCTTTTTCAGTGTCTGCTGATGCTGCCAATAGCATGTCATGTTCTGTCTCTGAGCATATAATGGTAGGCCAGCAACTCCACAGAAAGCAGAGCAATTGGTTAAATCCACCCAGAATTTTAGAGTGCCTCATTTTTTCTCCCTCAGACATGTTTGTGAGTTAACACAGCTCATTTTTATCTTTCTTTATAATCAAAAAGCTTTTATAATTCTCACTTAATAAGTATCCATCTCTTATTTATCTATCCATGTATTCGTGTATCTATTCACTCACCATCTATCACTAAGTCAATATTTATTGAGTATTATTATTACGAAAAGCTAACATTTGTTGAGCGCTAAAAATAATTTCACCAATTTTACATGGACTCTCGCATTTATTCTTTCCTTAACCTGGGAGACCTTTGTTACTATTATCCTTTACATAGGTAAGAAAAGTGGGGCACAAGGGGATGAAGTAGATTTGCTCAGTCTCAGAGCTGGTAGATGGAGAAGACGTGACTTGAACTCAAATTTTTTTGACTCTCTAGCCCTTTTCAGTGGTAACTGAAGTTGGATCATACTGACTCACAAGAACTGATTATTAACTTTTCTGAAATTTTGAGCACTGGTTGTCAAGTACAGCCATCATTAAAATTAAGTTATACGAACTTTTGATTAAATAAATCACATTAAAAACAAAGGTAATAAAATACTTAACTGCATTACTAATTATTTTACTACATTCTATTTTGCCCCTGTCCTGAAGTTATTTCTGTCTACTAAATCTCAGTGGCAGAGTTACCATATGATGCCATATCTCTTTACAACTCTGCGTTCAGCGACATTGTGTTGGTAGTTTGAAACTGGCCATGGTTGACTATTTCACCATGGAACTTGGCATGCATACAAATCAGGACTTTAGTTTTCCTGAAGAGTCAGGTGTTAAACATTTACAGGTATACAAGTGACCCTTTGTCTTAACTACTGCAGTATATGCAGAAGATACAAAGTCTAGTCATAGTAGAAATAAAGGATAGAATATCTTGCCCACTGGAAACTGGAAGATGACAGAGCCTGAGTAATTGCAATTTAAAATGTCACTTCAAATAAATTATCCAGGTAGAATTTTATGTATGGTGAAAAAGGTCTAAGCATAATCTTGAAAGTTTCTATATAATAATCTCCCCAGTCTCTTTTCACTTTTATCATAGAGAATATAATAAAAATCAGCTGTGCTGTGAGGTCAACCCATTTCAGGTGCAGTGGGCAGATCCTGAACTTCTCATGGGTTGATTTCCATCTTCTGAATATGGCTCTTTGATTAAGGGAAACACTATTCCTTATCTGCAACCCTTTTGTTTAAAAACCAACTAACTAAACATCACACCAGACCAATGATTTGTATGGCCAGAAAAATGAATTCTCTAAGGAATGGTTAAAACCCATTGATATGTGATAATTTGCCAACCAGATGTTTTTCTAATAGAATTTCACACTAACTTTGACTGTCTGGTCAGTCAGATTTATTCTTAATAACCCTACAGAAGAAACAGACATGTAGAAAGGTAGAAAGTGAGAGAAGAGGTTAAGAACGTCTAGCAATCAGTATGGTTTTAAAACTGGATTTAGCCCCAGCTCTGCCATTTATTAGCAAACCATTCCCCGTTGATGTGCCTTATTTATAAAATTAGGGGGATGGACCATTTACAGTGTTCAAGTTGAAGCTTCAAAAGCATTACCAACTGAGTTAATTAATATACAAGTTCTCAGATCTCACCTAAAGGTGATTAGTTTATAAGCTCAAGGTCACACCCAACAATTTTACAATGTTAAACCAGCATCTGATTTTATTCCCTTCTCAATAGTCTGGTCCATGATAAATCCACATCACTAGATTAGGTGATTTCTATTCGAGCCTAAATCTACTACAGTCTTGACATTAGAAAGAAAATAGGTAGGCCTGGAGACATGGGCCGGTAGTCCCAATGACTCAGGAGGCTGAGGCAAGAGGATTGCGTGAGTCCAAGTCTTTGAAGCTGCATTGAGCCATGATCACAACTATGAATAGCCACTGCACTCCAGCCTGGGCAACAGAGCAAGATCTTGTCTCTTAAAAGTAAAATGTATAGGTGTATATATCTTTTCAATGTTAGCATAGTGAATATATGAATATATAATGCTGGAGAATATATATGGCTCTTGAAATGTGCGTCCTGTAAAAGATAGATTTTGCCTTGGATTGCCTATTGGTTTATTTCTTCTAGTTGAGTCTTACCTTTTAGTTCCCTAATTTGATGAAAGTCATCTAAATATTATTATTTTATCATTTCTATTTAAGAGAGGCTCCAGTGTGTATGTTTGTGGTGTCTGGGTGATGGAAAATTTCATCTACTAGTTTTAGTGGCTAACAGCATTCAAGTAATGGGCTTCCTGAAAAAATGAAAAATATAGAACTATTGCCCTGTGTTTGCTGGGAATGATTTTGAAAGGCAATTGGAAAGAGACCAAAATCTAAATTATTGTACTATTGAATTCAAGTCAGCATTGTAGAAAACAGAGACGTTGATCTGGCTTTTAGACAGATAACATACGTCTTGTCGGACTGAGATTTATCTTATAATAAGAAATAAGATTTGAAAATAAACAACCATGTGTTCTAAGAGGAGGGTTTGTTTTCCTTACCCTTAGTTTCTACTGCATAGCAAGAAATGACTCCCAGCTTTCTCCTAATTGGATGAGTACAGTGAACTTCTGTGATTTTCATCTGCCTCCGAATTCATCCTTCTTCTGACAATGGCACCCCAATTTTCCTCTGGGTGATAAAACTCCCCTCACTGTTAGGCCAAGTGCATTAGGGGTAGGCACTGTTGCCACAACAATTGGTTTGGGGATGAGTATGAAATTATTTGGAACAGTAAGAATTCAGCTTCATTTTGTTGAATAGCTGTAGAAGGGCTCTTTTCATTTGCTGGATTTGGAACTAGGAGAAATGTGGGGCTGGAACTGCTGCCCATTGTTTTGTCATTCTGTGACCTCAGGCTGCATTTGAAGCTGTCAGATCTGTGCCCTGGATATTTGCTCCTGAGCTGATATATATATCCAGACTAATCCTAATTGATTTGCTGAACGACTTGGCTAAATCATGGTAAATTCTGTAATCTGCAGTGTTTTAGTTTTTTAAAAAACATATACAAAATAATGATGTAAATCTAAAAATAACTTTAGTTCTCCCAAGCTATAATACAATTATCAGAAGAAATTATTAGCATATATGAGAAAAGCAAGGATATATAAGAAATTGCTGATAGTGGTTGCCTTGGGGAATGAGGACTTAGAATTGAGAGGGAGACTCAATTTTTACTATCTATCCAGTTGTATTATTGGAATATTAAATGTTATTATGTATTTATTTTATCTATTAAAAATCCCAATTGCATGTTTCTACAAAGACAACCTCTTTAATAAGCATGTTTCTTATTCATATAACAAGTTCATCTTTTGAGTTTAATTATTTGGTAGGATGTAAATGTTAGAAAATGTGTTTTTTCATTTGCTAAGATTCTTTTCTCCCCAAAAGTGCTAAAGTAATGATGACACAAATATTTAAGTGAAATTTGATGCTTCAAAATACAGCATATACTTTGTTCTACTTGAACTACTTTCTGAATTGCATACACGATGTGTCTCCTCCCTCATTTTCAGAGTATTAATTCAATTTATCAAGATGCCATCTGTTTAATTCCTTTAATCCTCAGCTCACCCATTTTGAAGATGAGAAGTCTCAAAGTAAATGCATCATTCAAGGACTTAGAGGCGGCTTATGTAATACTATTTTGCTGCCTCTTCTAGCCTCAGGATGGCGATGCCATTTCATTTTATTTCCCATTGTCCCTGCATCATCTTATTATTTGGTTTTTGGTGGACAGAACTTATTGAAATGATTTAAGTGAAGTTTCTACTCAGAGGAACAGCAATACGATACCTAGACAAGAGATCTATGAAGATGGATATTAATTGAGCACATTTTGATCTTCCTGAATTTTCTTCATGTTCCTGTAATTATGTATCAGGGTCAGAATGAGGTGGTCTTTGGAGGCTTGTTCCACTGTCTGCTTTATTCGCCCCTCCTCCTTCAAGTCCTGGTTGCAACATCATTAATAGTTTGAATGTGAGCAACGGGCTTCAAGGGACCTTTTTAAGTTGTCCGGATCTCTGTGCTTTTGGCTTTCAAATTTACTTCAAGGAAGTATAAAGTCAACTAGATAATATTGAGGATAAGAACACTATAATTAACAATTCCCAGTTCTGAGCATTCTGTGTCAGGTATTTTATAAATACCCGATGCTCTTTTAATTATGAGCATATGTCTTTTAAGAAGTTGCAATTATTATTCCCATTACCCAAAAGAGAAAACAGAAGCTCATGGAGTCTACGATGAATAACTTGTTGACAGTACCACATGTAGGAAATTGTGGACCTGGGATTTGAACCCAGGCCCTGATCTCAGAACCTGTGTTTGTTACTCCTCTCAGTGAGTTCAGACTCTAAAGGGGCAGATCTTAGCTTAAACAAATAGAGATGGGTGAAAGCAGAATTAGGTACAAACACACAGAGCATGATGGTTTTTATCCGGAGAGACCAAAGAGGCTTCCTGGAAAAGGTGACATCACAGATGGGGTTTGAAAGATGCACTTATTCAATTTAATTTACTGATCTCGGAAATTTAACTTCAAGCTATGAGAGCTTATATGTCCAAGTTAGGGGACAAGATGCTAGAAGTAAAAATAAATTTCAACACTGAAACAACAACTTACAGCTGCCCTTGTGAAAGAATTCAATCTCTTCAGTCCTCAGGGATGAATTTGGACATATGAAGACACATGACAATACATTTTCAGCTGCACAACATCACAGACGAATATTAGTTCTTATTATTTAAGTTTACATGGTGTATTGTTTGCACTAATGTCATTGCTTCTTTCTCCTGTCTTGTATTCCCACTTTTTGCTGTGTGACTTTGCAATTCCTTTCCCTAAAGAGGCAGAGTCTACCGCCTCACCCTGAATCTGAGCTGCCTTGGTTACTTGCTTTAGTCAATGGACACGCAGGATATAAAAACTCAAAAAGGCACTTGGAAAAGAAGGAAGGGGGAGAACATAAGACACATTTTGAACACAATGATGAGGAATCAAAAAAGTCCTTGGGTATTTTTGCTGGTGCTTGCTCTTTTGTCATCAGAAAAATATGTCTAGGATAGTCTGCTAGAGGGTGAAAAGCATGTAAAATAGAGCCAAGCAAGGCTGCTGGCCCCTCCAGTTCAGCCAGTATGTGGAATTCACGGCCACAGACCCCTGAACTTGTGAGCAAGTGTGAGTCCAGCTCTGACCACCCAAGTTCAACGTAATCAGCTGCACCCTGCAGACTCCTGAGCAAAGTCAACGCTTATTATTGTAGGCTGCTGAGTTTTCCATGAGGATTCCTCTAACTACTCATAGTTTGTGGGTTATAGGGCCCGACCTTGCAGCTATCCCAGGGAAAAACATGAAATATTCTCCTGTTTGCAAGGAAGCTATGTTGCTGTGTCAATTTTGCTTAATTTCATAGCACCCCCATGGCAGCTAATCACTGATACAGTGGATATGACCATTTTACGCCAGCATCGGCATCCAAAACTCTTGGGAGACAATGGCTTATGTTTATTTTATGTTCCTAATAAAATCAGAGGCAACAAGCACATGCTTTTTAGGGGAAAAACCAAACAACAGCAACATTGAAAATCTCCCACAAAATCCCTAATAACAACCTACCTTGTTTGACGGTCGTAGAATGGGTGGTGTTTACCCCTGGAGAGCTGCAAAGTAAGTTACTATAACCCATCACTTGCCAAGTAAAATCACAAGCTAATTTTACACAGGAATAGCCAGCAGCTAATTTTAACACTCTTGGAAAAGTGTTGGTAGAAAAGATTGGTATATTGTAATTTGGCTCTTGAAGGGAATATCAAACTAAAGCCACTGTTTGAAAAGCCATTGAACTTCAGATAGGAAAGACCCAAAGTCATAATATTAGGAATGATTTTGAATCTCTTCCTCGTCCAAGATTTTTAGACTTCTCTATTTATGGATAAAAGTGAACCAACATTAATTTCACATAAAGACTGTTTTATTTGTTCCCAAATGTAAATGACACACATGCTCCACATAGATGAAAAATAGAGTGAAAAGAAAAGAAGTACAAATAATTTCACCTTTAAAACACAATCATTGTTAATATGTTGGCATTTTAAAATGTATTTTATCTTATTTTATATTAGGAATAGTACTTTCTAGCACAGTGCTCGGAATTTCACATTCTTTTTTTCCTTCTATTGTCACAATCTGTGATTTGGTATTATCTCCATTTTTTAAAGTAAGGAAACCAAGACTATAATAACAAATTTTACCAGTATATTAGCCTCTACCCGCTGATATAAAATAGAAATTCAGCACTTCTCTTCTAGAGCATGCCAGTAATTCTTCCTTCAGTTAAGTTCTTATTATGGAAAATTCAAACTTATACCTTACCCTGTATTTACCCACCACTCAGCTTCCGCAATTACCATCACATGTCAATCTTGTTTCTTTTTGCTCATGTCTGCTTGTTCCAATTTACCATGTAGACTTCTCTGTAGACCATTTGAGACAAGTCATTGTGCAGATTCTCATGAGTAAACATGGAATGTCCCAGGACTTCCAAGGAGCCTGGGGTGCTGTGCTAATTTGATGCAGGAAGCATCTATAATAGGGGGCTGAGCCCTGTTTATAGTAAAGTGCAAAGTTCATAGAGGGAACTGAATTCCAGAAGCTAAAAATGTAGCCAGTGCCATGAATGTGTATGTACACCTGCAAATGAAAATGAGCGAGGTGCTATGGCGTCTGTAAGCTACACTCGTATGTGTCATCAGATATGATGCAATGTTCCTGTCTGAGAAAAGGGCTTTGTTCGGGCCATTGTTCTTCTGGCTCCCAGTGAAAGCCTTGGAGGTACCCAACTGGACTACTCCCCCTACAGTTGTCTCCCCTCTAGCCCCAGGGCCAGGCTCTTTTCCAGCAGGGAGGCTGCCGTGCTTGGCTGTGCCCCTGTCATTCACTCTGAAATGGATGATTGGTTAATATTCATGAGGGCATCTACCCAGTGGAGTTTGTTGGGGCATATGGAAACCACAGCCTCTGTTCTCAGCAAGTTTGCACCAAAGCAGCTGAGTCTATTTACTCACAATTTGCTGCTGTTTTGACATTTCTTTGCTGATTTGCTTCATGAATGAATGCCTCATGACACTTTCGTGATCGGAAGTAACATCCCAGTGAGCCAAAGATTGGCTTCTCCTGTCACCACAGGCCATCCTGTCTCATTTTCTCATGGGATAAATGTTGCACTCGAGGCAAAATAAAAAAGGGAGCAGCCCTAAATGTCTCTAATTTCTTTTTGCAGTCTGTATAGCTGAGAAAAGAAAGTAGAATTGCCACCCAGCTCGACGGTGCTTGCATGTGGATGATAACATTTTTCACCTTACTCTCGTGAGACAAGAATGAAAATATTATGATTATTATTATTATTTGTAGTTTTTTGCTGGGGCTGGGTTTGAACCCACCACCTCTGGCATATCGGGCCGGCACCCTACCCCTTTGAGCCACAGGCAGCACCCCAAAATATTCTTAATTCTTTTTTAATTTAAAAGCAAACCATGCTTGTTGTCAACACTATGCAAAAACCTAAAAAATATAAAGCCTAAAAAGTAAAACTACTCCCTCCATCTCATCCCACAGCCCAATTTATTGAATTCTTCTCCTTTGAACTGATTACACTTTATCTGGATGCATATTACTAGATTTTTTTGAGTGCTCTCATATATATATGTTCGTGTTTGTGAGTATAGACATATACAGCATAAAATCAACATGTATGTTTCTCTTATGTGGTCCTTTTTGCATGCCATGTTAAATCTGAGATGCCAGTGATGGCACAATATATCATTATTTTATGTATGGCACCAGGCCTGGCCGATAGTAATTATAAGGCACTTTCTCATAATAATGTAAAAAATGGGAGAAACATCTTGTGATCAGTAACACATGGCGTTGTTTTGTATGCTTCTTTTTCATTACACAGTACAACACAGATATATTTTCACTTCAGCACAGAAGTTCCGCCTCTTTTTAAACTGCTGTATGTTGTAAGACAGTTAGCTGTCCCCAATTTATTTAGCCATTCTCAGATTGTTGAACATTTAGGTGGCTTCCAAATTTCCTATTAAAATGCACTGGATGAATATATTTTGCATAAGTACATGAATGTTTTAGAAACCATATTCCTAGAAGTATAGCCTGAAGTCTAAGATGATTAGCAAGTACAATTTTTATAGGTACTGAGAACTTAGGAGCTGGTGTGTTTACTTCCCGCTCTCTGGATGAAAGACAACTGTGGTTCTGCAAACTCAAGTGACCTGCTCGGCCTCCTGTGGTTAATAGGAGGCAGAGCAGGTTGGCAACTCTATTCCCTGTCTGGGGCAGTATGCTCAACCCTGGACTCTCCCTTTTTGGTCCTTTCCACTGTGGTCTCATCTTTGATGAAACACAAATGATTAGTGAGTTTAAATATCGGGCATTTCAGCCTTTGGAGGGAGGCAATCTTTTTTTTTCAAGGCTCTGAGCCCAACATTTATAGGAACAACTGCATACTTTGGGGGCATTTGATGACCTGCGATGGCAAAGACACCTAAATTATTTGTACACACATCTGAGCAACCCGATTCAGGGCTGATTGGTTGAGTTCAGTAGAAGATATTTCTACCTTGTGGGAGGAAATGAGAGAAAAGAGTGGCAGGCGTGGGGCGTCTTGGTTCTCTGGCAGGGTGAGATTACATGTGAGTTGTACCAAATTGGACTGTCCAGATTTGGTGGTCTGTCCTAGTTTTGTAGGATTTAAACTCATCCTCCTCCACTTGTCCCATTCCTCCCTTCATTAGTAAGGAAGACTGGCCAGTGTAGACCCAACAGTCACATAAAACCCAGCAAATACTAATATCATCACACTCATGCAATGTTGAATGAAAATACATAAAATTTCATCTTAAAACTTATATATGGCCAGATGTGGTGGCTCATACCTGTAGTCGTAGACCTCTGGGAGGCAGACATGGGAGGATCACTTGTGGTCAGGAGTTGGAGACCAGCCTCAGCAAGAGCAAGACCTTGTCTCCACAAAAAATAGAAAAATTAGCTGGGCATGCTGGTGTGCACTTGTAGTCCCAGCTACTTGAGGTGGGAGGATCACTGGAGCCCTTGAGTCTGAGGTTGGTGTGAGTTATAATGACACCATTGTACTCTAGCCCCAGCAATACAGCAAGGACCTATCTTCCCCAAAATCAAATAAATAAATAAATGAATAAATAAATAAATTCATACAATGATCCTAATTTATAAGCAACATTATTCAAGTCTCCCAGAGAAGAACTTCTCAAGTATTATTGGGCATACAAGTCCTCGGGGCCCTGTATAAAATGCAGATTCTAATTTAACATGGCAGGGGTGGGGCTGACGTTCTGCTTTTCTGTCCCAGGTGACACTGATGCTGCTGGCCCACAGATTCCATTGGGAGCAGCAAGGTCTTAGACCACAGGTTTACAAACTACAGCTAGTAGGTCAAAATCCATTCACTGCCAATTTTATAAATAAAGTTGTATCTGAACAAGAGTCACATCCATTTGTGTTGCCTATGGCTGCTTTCTACTGCAATGGTGGAGCCAAGTAGCTGCACAGAGACCTATGGCCTACAAAGCCTAACTTGTTTACTAACTGGCCCTTTATGAGAAACATTTGCTGTCACATCCCTAGATGATTCCTTTGATGTTGAGAACTTGCTACTCAAGACATTTTCAACATTCATCCAACATCCAATAAACATACATCTAACACTTATTATGCACTGAACATTGTACTGAGAGGACACAATTATGAACAAGATATAATCCTCTCTCTTGTGGAGCTTATACTTGTTTTTTCACTCAACATTTGAGCAAGTTACTATATTTGCTAAGCCTCAGTTTACTCATCTTTAAAATGGGGATAAAACCCCTAATGCTTAGACTTTATTAGGAAAAAAAAAACTTAAGGAAAATTAAACTTAACAGAGTTTAATGGAGCAAAAAATGATTTTCAAATTGGGCCATCTCCAGGATCAAAATGTGTTTAGAGATGTATGGACAGAAAAAGGAAAACAGTGCACAGAAAATGGAAGTGTGGTGCAGAAATAGCTGGATTAGTTACAGCTCAGCCTTCGCCTTATTTGAACTCTGAACATCTGGATGCCTGTGAGAAGTTGGGGTATGGCTACTATAATTGGCTAAGACTCCGCTACTTGTTATAAGAGTGGGGTATAGTTTGTTTAAACATCAGGTAGGTTACAGTTTACTATGTGTGGAGAAATCTCTAGGCTGAACTTCAGATATGTAAGGAGGCAGCTTTAGGCTAAGCTTAATTTAACGTGCTATTTGATAGAGTCAAACACTGCCTTAATAGGGTGAACCTACCTAAGAGAATCAACCCCCTACACTTTCCCAGTGGATGTCCCACCTAAGAAAGGTGAATGGGTCAACCCCTACCCTACCCCACCAGATATCCCACCTGAGAAAGGTAAATGGGCCAATCCTCACCCTTGCAACAGATGTCCAACCCAGGAAAGGGAATGTGCTGACCGCCACCTTCCTGACTTTTAAAACCCCCATTTGCCATTATCCAGGTGTGGATTTCTCCCCAGTTGGAAATCCTACCTCACCTGCACCCAGGTGGAATAAAGCCATTTTAATTGTGTAAACCGGGCCTACATTTCCCTTTTGGCTCCCACCTTGGAATAATCTTTCATCTTTGGCTCCCTAACCAGGGGACTCGGCACCTGGTAAAGACTCAGGAAAGGTTAGCTGTTATTATATTACTTGTATTATTTTTCTTACTCTCTAGATTTCTGGACAATGAACAACTTTCTTCCATTTGTTCATTCTCTGTGTGTGTGCACGGGTGTGTGCACATGTGTGTGCATGCATAAATCCTGGTTATTCAGAAAAAACTAGAGCTGAACATGACTTTTCCTTCAACTTTAAGATACTAAATAAATTAGTAGTTGAAAACAGATATTTATGTATTTCTAACTTGGAAACCTCTCAACCTCTCTTTGATTCTGAGACTAAAGCAGAACAGTGTTCTTGATTCCTACAATGTGTCATTCTGTGTTTCTCTGGCTTCTTAATCTGTCACCAGGGAGGTGCTGATGGTGACATGGCCCCTGCTGGGGAAGCCTGCAGGGGACAGAGGAGAGCCTTCTCTCTCGGTGGGGGGTGGGGCAGATAGATGGCTTTTGATGGGATTAGCTAACAACTCCCTGGGGTAACCACAGACAGCCATAAAGCTGAAAAGCTGAGGAGAATTTTAAATTCATTGTTTATTCAATTTCAAGGAAAGACTGAAAAAAACAGAAAGTTCTCTTCGGGTCACTGGAAGGCCGCATCCATTTTGTATTGTTTTGTGTCTGTAATTCATAAACTCGTCATCATCAGGAGCAACACAGATACTAATTCTGGTTTCAGAGAAGCAGCTCTTGAATCAAAGGTTCAAGCATAGGTAGTTTATTAGGAGGTGAGGTGACCAGTAGGGTGGCAAATTTCAGTGTGTCATCCCTACCTACCACTGGTCTGCTCCTAGAGTTTAACCCTGCTGTGGAATTCAGGGAATGGTGTAGAAAACACCTCAGAATTATCCCACTGAGGGCAGAGGGCAGAGGGCATGAGAGGTTTTATAGATAAACTCGTACCATTCATTCATTGGTTAGAGGTTTCTGGTGGGGTGCGTGTTAATTTTTTGGCATTTCTGAATAAAGAGAAGTAGCTATTGTCCGTTAGAAGAAGCTGGAGAGCACTGAAGTGGTAAGGCCTGCCCGAGGGGACACACAGGCAATGAGAACATCTGGATGGCCTAGCTGTCTTTATTTTTAGTGCCTGAAGTTTGGTGCTTACTAAGTGCGTGTGTGTGTGTGTGTGTGTGTGTGTGTGTGTGAGAAACCAAATTGTGATGTGTGTGTGTGTGAGAGAGAGAGAGAGAGAGAGTGCAAGATGGTTGAAACTGCCTAAGTAAATTCAATCTCTTGTGGGAAAATGAATGACAGAGAATGTGTTATTATATAGAGATTTTGAAGAAAAAGAACAAATGACACTGGTGCTCTAGCTGGTAAGTGAACGAAACAAAGACATTGAAGTTCCAATTCCTTACACTTCTCCATGTCAAGTGTGTCTTTTTTTCTAGGTAAAATGCCATACTTGGGGTTATATTAGTCATTAAAGATACTGTTGTAAGAAATGATGCAAAAGTGACCAGGGCTGATGGTTTCAAAAAATAAGAATTTTGAAGGTCTGAAGGTCAAGTATTGAGTTCTCTGAGAAGTAGTTACGGAGACACGCTTTAATGTGTGAGGATTATCTTAGGAGTGTCCTGGCTCATGGAAGGGAGAGAAATGAAGGAAGATTGAGCAGACAGAGAAATGGAGCTGCAGTGCAAATCCCACAACTGCTTTAGCTAACTCTACAAAGAGCTCTCTGGAGCTAGCAATGCCCTACTTAGCTGTCCCAAGTAGATGGCTAGGTCCTTATACTTCTGACCACTGACTATAGGTTGTCCAGGAAGGTAAAGTGATCCCTATAAGAAAGACTGTTCTCAAAGGAGTGGACAGCTGGAGGATTTCTGCTGATAGCACCCCTAGCAGCTCAGGCAGTGAGTCCTTCAATGGAGGGAGATCCGGGATGCACAGCAGTGCCCTCCACTCTGAGTCTCCTCTGCCTTCTCCCTTCACCAGTATTTTACTCCTGCCACTGTCTCCCCAGATCCTCTGCCCTGCATCACCAGGATCACATTTGGATGATCTACATTTGGATGTCACTCTCATACTTCACAGCCTTTTTGTTCCATGGCTTTTAGTTCTTCTGGAACTAATATTTGGTGTCATAGGAGTCCACTGTGGATTTATTGGAGGCTCAATTTATTATACATCACCTCTCAGCACCACCTGTGGTAGAAATGGGACAGAGAAACCTTAAAAGCATCTGCCATGCTCTCCATCCAAGTCCTGATACGCAAGTTTCCACAGTCTAGTCACACCCTTTTGAACTGCCAGGAGGCATCTGAGTAAGTGGTTTGTGATAGAGTTTAAGGACGCTCAGGTTAAGGAAGCTAAAAACTACATTTCCCACGTTCCTTTGCCAGTATGATTCCTCCCCACTACACCCCCCTCCCATCTATTCTTTCTTTTAACAAATATGTTCAGAGCACCTATGATGTGCCAGGCACTGTTCATGATGGTGGGATGCAACCGTGAAAGAAACAAAGTCTCTTCTCTTGTGGGGCTCACATTTTGCCTTTTTGTGAAGTTCAAAACATGACAGTGTGATAGTTACCGGCACATAGTAAATGCCAAAGGAAAGGTAGTTATTCAATATTTTTTACCTCCCCTGCGCTGTTTGATGCCAGTTCAGGCTCTCTGGGGGAAAGGATTGGATGGCTTGTGACACTTCCCAGCAGCCTTGCCTTTCCCACACTTCATCATAATCAATTCTGCTCAAATACAAATACTGCAACAGCAATTTCCTTGTATGTCTAACTTCTAATTATCTATAAAGGCACTCATTTCTGAAATGGTTTTCACTTTTTGGTAGATGATATCAGACATTTAGCAAAATCCTGCTTGTCTACCCAGCTTGCTGCATTGAAACTTGGCAGAATCACGCCCAGATACGTGAATTTGCCTATTTCTCCCTGTATATTTTTCATTCTTTCCCCCCCATTCAAGCAGGTAGCAAGGCTTTCTCTCTTGCCTCTGGGCAGGTTAGCAGCAAATTAGAAGGCAGAGGAATAGTCCCCTTTTGGGCTTTTGATCTACAAAATTTAACTCCATGAATAGATCATCACATTTGGCAGGGAGAGAAGAGAAGGTGGGGGCTCTCAGGCAAACAGGATGGAAAGAGAAAAAATTGACTTTGGACTAGAAAGGAATTTTGGAAGGACTGAGATGAGATGGTGGGGGGTGTGTGTGTGTGTGTGTGTGTGCGCGCGCGCACGGGCTGTAAGCAACAGGGATTTATTCTGTCTTTGAAAGTACACTGGAGACAGGTCCAGACCTCCAAGGGGAAGGAGCTCTTGGGGTCCCTGGAGACACTAGTGGACTCAGCTTTTTCAAAGATCCTAGGTCCCAAGCACAGCCCTGAAGCAGCAGTGCCACCAGAACTTGGGGGTCTCTGTGCACTGCGGATATTGTGGACTCTTGGTGGCAATCAGGGAAGGTTACAGTCAATGACCAGAAACACTTTTGTGACGCTGTGAGGCTCCATAGAATCCCAGATATTGGTCATCTTAGACAAGGAGAATCTCAAATAACCAGGAGGTGTGGACTCTGAGTTGTAACCAAGTGGCTTTAAAGAAGATAAAGAAAAATGGTGGTTTTTTGTTGTTGTTCCATACCTATGCTCCTAAACTGAGAGTCATACTTGCTGTCTAAGCCACAGGGTAGGGACTAGTTACAATTCGCGTTTTCTGGCTCTGTCAGCTTAGCCCATGCTCCTCTCCTAAGAGTTCATGCTTACAAGTGTGGGGAATTTTCTGCCCGTTTGAGTCTCTCTTTCAGCACTTTCCTGAGTCACTGGCTGGGATAAATGCAGACTGATCCAAAATGAGAAAGGGACAGAGATACCCAGCACAGACCACGATTCACACATAACCCTAAACAAAGCTGGGGCTGAGTGATTTTCCTGGGACTCAAAGGAGTATGATGAGGCAATGAGGCATATAGTTACTGTGAAGCATGGCCAGGGTGCATTCAGAATCAAGAGCATTTCAAATCCATCTTCTGATTTATGAACTCTTCTTCCCCACAGGCTGCGGGCTCCTTGAGGGCAGGCTCTATCTTTCAGTGGATGCCCCGGTGACTTGTGCAGAGACTGACGTAGAGCAGAATCTTAATATAGATGGTCCCAATTGATGGTGGCTCAACTGGCACTTTTTGTATTTTATGATGGTATGACAGTGATATTCACTCACTCAGTAGAAATTGTACTTTGACTGTTCTGTTTTTCACTCTCAGTAGAGTATTGAATAAGTTACATGAGATACCAAACACTTTATTACAAAATATGTTTTGTGTTAGAGAATTTTGCCCAATTGTAGTGTTAGGAGCACATTTAAGGAAGGTTAGGCTAAGCTGTGATGTTTGGTAGGCTAAGGGTATTAAATGCCTTTTTCCAATTTGTCAATATTTTCATCTTATAGTAGGTCTATTGGGACATAGTCCCATTGTCAGTCAAGGAACATCTGTATATATTAGTTAATTAATTAATAAAACAAGTCTTTATCGAAACCTTCTATATTCCTGAAATTGTCCAAGGCAGTGGAAAAATGTTATTTTATTTGATTCTCTAAACAACCCTGTGAGGTGGGTTGCTTAAAGCCTCAAAGTAAGTAAGTGACAAGATTATAGCCCTGGTCTGACTTTAAAGCCACCATTTGTTTACACATTTGAGTTTCTTTGGCATAATGACATTTGTTGTCGTAAGTCAGTCATTTGGGGTTTAAATTAGCAATATTAGGGAATTGATAAAGTAGCAATCCAATTTCCTTCTCACTCACCTTTTTAGTTATTCATCCACTCAATGAAAATACATATGCCATGCACTTGTTTCTCTAAATTACTTAGCAAATTCGGTGGGAAATTTATAGAACTCAAAAGAGTAAGATAAAGGGTATTTGGATTACAAAAATGTCTGTTTTTTTTTTTTTTTTTTTTTTTGGCAGTTTTTGGCCAGAGCTGGGTTTGAACCCACCACCTCCTGTATATGGGGCCAGTGCCCTACTCTTTTGAGCCATAGATGCTGCCCACAAAAATGTCTGCTTCAAGGGCTGCTTACTAAGGATGCTCGGGCCTCCGAAAAGGTTTTAAGATTTGGAATCACAAGATGTACATTTAAATACTGGGTTAATCATATTCTAGCTTAATAGCTAGTTTTGCTTTGGGCAAGTTAGTTATCCTCTCTGAGACTCTGTTTTCTCTCATGTGTGTGATGAGAATAGTATCCACATGTGAGGATCTCATGAGGTAATGCATGACATAGCAATTTGGAAACAAACGGTAACCACATATGCCTTTTCTTATAATCATTGTGGTGGTATTTAAAACCATTGTGGTTTGCATAGATGCTTTCACATAAAATACTACTGCTACTGTGGGGGAAATGGAGTTTGGGGGGATAGGTTTGGAATTTGATGTGGTTGATAAGCCTTAGAAATGTTTCTGTTGTGTCTGAGATGTAGAAAGGGGCTAAGGCAGGAACACCAGCCGGTCCAGTTGTGCACTTTTGGGCTACACGAAAATCACCTGTCCCAGGAGCAAGAGAAGTGAACTAAAATACCAGTTATATTTGTTGAGGGGGACCTATGGCAGCCAGAAGGAAGAGGGGCCTTTTTCCTTTTTGTTAACTTTCCCATTAGAGAGAACTCCTCTTTACATTCACACATCTGGCAGAATCTTTAGGTGATTTTCTCAAAGGCTCCCCTGAAAGCACATTCTAAGAGAAGGACCTGGGTGAAGGTAGTTTATTTAGGAGGAGACACCAGAAAACACAGTGAAAAAGAAGAGAAAGAGTGAGACAGGGAGAGGTTCACTGGTAGGCTGATTCCCACTGTAGGCAACTAGAGCTTAATCCCAGTGGGGAATCTCTGAGGAAAATTTGGAGGGATTGTCAATCAGAGAAAGGGAGACTGGGGCACTTACTGGCTTCTATCCTCCATTGGCTGAGGTTCGCCTCTGCCACGTCAGTTACCCCCTCCTTCTAGGGCCAAGTTGCCTTCTGAGGCAGAGAAGTGGATGGACTTCCTCTTGCTCTTCAGGTGGGACACTGGCCATGGACATGGAACTACCCACCTGTGTGGATCTCAAATTAGGCACAAAATGTGTGGCAGGGTTGCAAGTTTGCCAAGAGTGCTCCACCAGAAGTGGGCCTGGGACAGGTGCATTCCATGAAAGCCCTCTGAATTTTCACGGCTCTGGCCGGGGGCTGATCTTATTTAGCATTCATTTTCCTTCCATTTCCTCTCCACTTGGTCTCCTTGTGCCCATGAATCACACAGAACCTGGACAACTTCTTCCCCTGTTCCTTTAAATAGCTGTCTGGGTAGCCATGCATGTGACTGGATATAGAGGACATTTAAAATGATAACTTGACTATTCACAGATTAATGTGGCCCTGTTGACTCATCAGATGGCTTAGGTGTCCCAGGAAAACAAGTTTCCCAGTGATCGTGGCCTCCAAAAGCTCTGCAGCGTCTCTCTTTCTCTATTGCTCTCCACCCCCACTTTATTTTATTAATACACATTAATGAGGGTGAGATTATGAGTAATCAAAATAATTTCTAATTTACCAAAGGATTCACTCAATAAAATAAATATCAAATGTTATTGAGTGCCTCCCCCTGTTAAGCTTTAGGCTAGATACTGAGAACCTAGGAGTAAAAAAGTTCAAGGTGTCTGTCCTCATGCAGTTTATATTCTTCAGAATGTAAGAGGAGAGTATCATACAGGAAACAAACAGGAGAAAGAATTCTTGGGAATGTCCTGCTTTAAATACAGTGGCCAAAGGAGACCATATTTAATGGGTACAAACTGAACTGAGACATGAATGACATGAAGAACCCTTTTGGGTAGTGGGAAATACAAATTAATAGGCTGAGTGGGAAAGCACCTGTTGTATTAGAAGGTCTGAAGAAAGACAGTGTGTTCTTAAAGCTCATAATATAATGGTTAGTTGAGTGGGCTCTAGCAGCAGAACCTGCCACTTGATCATTCTGTGTTCTTGGGCATATCAGCTAATCATCTAACCTTTCAAAGCTTAGACATATAGGATAGTGTCTGCCTGTAGATGGGATAGTATAATTACTGCCTTGCATGGATGTGGTAAACATTAAATAAAATGTGTGTGTTATATGCTAATCACCACACTCCACGCATGACGTTGGATTGGTCATGACTCTTTTTCTTCAGGAAAACCTACTTAGACAATAAAAAGAATGTGGTGTTTCAGCTGGCAGAGTGTTCTAAAGTAAGTCAAAATTCTAGGGGTAGCTTGATCTAGAGCAGTGATTTTCAAGCAGTGTGCCATGAGAAGATTTTAGGTGTGCTCTGAAAATTTTTAGAGATCATTAATTAAATTATTTTCAAAAGAAGTTGGAAGCACAGTAAGTATATTCTTGTTTTCACTTTTTTTTTTTTGATCAGCATAATTTAAGTGTGCTGTGGAAGTTTAACTACAAGTTCAAGTGTGCCATGAGATAAAAAAGGTTGAAAAAACACTGATCTAGAGGTTGACAGTAGATGGTAGCTCCCTTAATCTCTCTGTCATGTTCCCCAGGCGAATCTGTATTTTCAGCTGACTTGATGAAAAAATGGTGGCGTCTGCCCCAGGTCTTATCCACACAACCCTGCCCGGTGTCCTAGGTCTCACATCTACACTCCATTCTATCTAGAGAAAGAAAGCCTACACCAGTGAAGTTCTTGATGAGGTTTTAAGAGTTAATCCTCTGGGGTTGGCTTAGGTCACATGCCTACCCTGAGCCTATCACTGCAAGCAGAAGGTAGATGCACTTGCTGGTATAACTTAGATCATATGCTCCTGGATTTGGAAATGGTTTCATGATTTTTAAGCTTCCATGGATCTCCAATGAATCCTTAGAGCTAATGGGATAACAGAGGGGAAACGCTGCTGGAGATGGAAGCAATATGTCTAGGGATGTCATCTTTTATTATTCTCATTCAAATTAAATAACATTGGGTTAGAGTACATCAGCAGACCTATGCTGTCATTTTGATCCTCATAACAGTTTTAATAGTAGAATACTTAGTTGACTCTTAGAACATTGGTTTTCTCATCCAATATTTATTTTTTCAACAAATTTCTTGACCTCTTGCTATGGACAAGACATGAACACTGTGGAAATAAGCAGAATTATCCCTGCCCTCATTGAGCTAATGTTCTATTCTAATGGGGCTTAAGTATGAATCATACACCTTAATCAAGCAGATGTTCTTACCATCAAAGTGCAATAAAATGCTGAATAGTCTGTTTATTTTACCCTTATGTTTTGATTTTTCCATTTCACTTTGTATCAGGGCAGAGACTGAGCTATAAAGTCAAAATGGGGAATGGTGTGTTTTTAAGCTTCATTTTTTCTTTGAAACCTCTCTAGCCAATGAAGTTTGGATACTGGCAGGAACTGTTCTTTCATTATTTTGTTTTAATCTGTTTTATTAACTACTGGTTTCTATAAGCATTTGCTATGAGAAATGTTAGGAAGTAAAAGTGAAATCAATAGTACCAGGAAATATAATTTATTTGTTAAGTAAGATAAAAAAGTACAATAAACATGTGTAATATCTGTTGGGAGAAGTGTTTGATTTCCTATGGACTCATTCTAATAAGCAAAAATAAGTCATAGAAAATAAAACATGTAATTCATGGACTAAAACTTCAACTTCAATGTCTCTGCTTTTCTTTTAGAGCTGACTTCCCTAATTGGATAGGTTTGCTAATTTTATTTTTTGGAAACAATCTACTTTTTTTCTTGTTGAAATTTATTGCTTCTCATAAGAGCTCAGAATGGCAGTTCATTTTCTTCTAAGTTCCCAGCACAGAGATTTTTACTGTCGCTATAGGAGAAGGCCAGCCAATTATGGTGATGGAAAATGACAAAATGTCTCCTTTGACCATGGCTACAATTTTGAGGGAAAATTAATGAATTTCTTCTTCTGACTAGTATAAATGATGAATTGCAGCCAGCCTAATTTTCCTTATTTTTTTTTCCTACTTGTACTATCCCTCTGTTGTATTGAACTTAACTTACAAACCACAGTATCATGCAGGACATTTACTACTTTTGGAAAGTCTCCTTTTAAGTCACATTTTAACGTAAAGCTTTGACTATAGTATTAGACATCAGGAAGCAAAGATACATTCCTTGCCTGGTATTGTCAAGGAGCAGAGAAGGGCCAATCTCTTTAGAATTTCTTCAGAGCAAAAATGGCTCATTAAGCCAGGATCCTGAATTTTCTTTGGGACTTCTCTGCCAATTTCAGTTGAACGCTTCTGAATGAAGTTGGCTTTTGATATCAGTCCTGAGACTCAGGCCTAAGCAATCTACACGTTCTATGTGCCTTGCATATAGGATAAGCTCAAAAACGAATATATTTCCAAATCAGGCCAAAGGTTCAACTAAAGATATTTCTTATAAGCTCTAAGCAAAGTAGGCTCCCTCTTTTCCATTGGATATAAACAAAGAAAAACATGTATTCTCAAAACAGTTGACATTTATCTTGGGATAATGTGAAGAGAGCCTGGTAAAAACAGATCCAGTAAAGAACAATTACAGTTAAGAAATGAAAAGAAAAACTGAGTCGTGGTGACATTTTTTTAGCACCTATATCACAGCTTACCTGCAGCCTGCTGGGCTTTTGTTTACGTGAGCTAATAGAAATTCTTTCATGTTTCTATTTTAATTCGGCTTTCTCATTTTTTAAAAATGATCTTAATCGATATGCAATAAAAACACCAATAACATCACGTAAGTCTCCTGTTTAAAAGTCCCCTAAGTGACTGAACATTTTTCTCATGATAAATTTAAACTTTTTATTTAAGTGAGCATAAGACATGACCTTGATATTTCTCATTTTCAGCATTTTCCACTTATGCATGTATACCTCTCCTCTGGGAATACCCAATTCCTTTGGATTCCCCCCAGGCATTGTGCTGTGCTTTTTTTTAACCTAATGTTTTGTTCATATGTATACATCTGTGTAGCAGAGCTTCGGGTCTAGAGAAAGACAGCCTCAGTTTCATCATCTGTAATTGGAAATAATAACAGCATATTCCTCATAGAGTTATTATAACAATTCCCATGATATAAAATCTGTAAAGTATTTAATACACGATGGCTTCATAACAAATGTTTATCGGATATGAAAAAAAGAGTAACCAAATACATGAATCAAAAGAGAAATTCTCTAAGCTTTTGAAAGGTTTGTTTGATAAGTTAAATGCTCTGCGAATACTGTCTATGTTTCTAGGCTCCCATTCCCGCCCCATGTTTAACAGAGGAACAATCAGAACATAAAATTTCTAATTTATGAAACTTGCTCTTAATTCAAAAGGTGAGAGGTGACTCATCATTTTTCTTAACTCCAAAGGAAATTGTGGCTTCTCTTTGATCAAGTAAGTTCTGCTTTCTGCTTCAGAAGTCCCAGATACCAGTATTTTTATAAAATACTTCAATAGCAAATCTCCTTTGTTTCTACTGAGACTCTCTTTTTCACTGACTTCACTGGGTTCTCAATTTAGACCATTTCCAAATGAGTCTGGTTGAAGTTCACAGGCCTACACCAAGCCTCAGCTTAGTTGAGGGGAGCCCAGGGTGCATGCCAGTGACCCTGAGTGAACGCCATCGTAGAACCCAATTCTCCTTTTCCTAGATTCTATAGACTAGGCGTTGTAGCACTGTGATTATGCTAGTAAGATATTAAAAGAGATAAAGTGGAGCAGTGATTTCATTAATATTAATTAACAGTAATTAAAATAAAAACTTAAAAAATGAATACTCTGTCCAAGTATTGAAAAGCTTTTAGGCATGCTAGAAAAAAACTTACATCTTCTTTTGCTTTTTTAAAAATTTTTTTATTTTTTTGCAGTTTTTGGCAGGGGCTGGGTTTGAACCCACCACCTCAGGCATATGGGGCTGGTACCCTACTCCTTTGAGCCACAGGCACCGCCCTTCTTTTATTTTTTTAAATCTTCTTTTGTAAACTATAAATTTAATGAAATCTAAACACATATTAAGTATTTTGGTTGAAAATTTGACATTCAAATGGCGATGTACTGCAAGTGTGACATTGACACTGGATCACAAAACTTACCATGATAAAAAGAATGTTAAATCCCTCATTAATAGTCTTTATGTTGATTACATGTTGAAGTGGTAATATTTTGGACAATTGGGTTAAGTAGCAAATTATTATCAAAAATAATTTTGCCTGTTTGTTTTTACTTTTTAAATTTGACTATAAGAAAATTTAAAATTACACATGTGGCTTGAATTACGTTCCTATGGCCAACACTTCTCAGGAATAAGATGTCATCCTGTTCCAATCTTAGCTCTTATAAGCCATGTGACTTTTGGCTAATCATTTAACTGTTCTAGACCAAGTGATCTTTATAATAGTAATTTTCATCTTTTGCTCCTTATTTTTTAAAGGGATGATATGAGATTGCATATGCCATATCCTTCCTCAGTGCTTGACACAGCATGTTAGGTAATAAATATTAGCTCTCAATGCATTAAATTTGTATAATCATTATTGTACTGCATAGCTTTTAAAATCTGTGTCACAAATTTCATTTGGAAAAATACCAAAATGCAATTAACCGTATTTTTCCATTACTGTTTGGCCAAATTCCTCTGTTTGGCTCCAAAAATGGAGACCAATACAATATTAACTAAAGAAATTAGGAAATAATGTGGTATGTTAGAAAGAACATTGTTCATGTAGTCAGGGGTAGGCCTGCTCACCCCTGATCTGCTCTGGTCTCACAGTTACCTTGTTCCCCTCACCTTTTGTCTCAGTCCCTCAGTTTTTCATGTATAAGTCACTGTTGTGGTACTAGACAATTTAGGAGAAAAACTGGCAAAGTGTTCAAAAGTATAAGTTCTTTCAAACAGGCTGTCAATTTAGGACTTTTTAAAATGAGTTGTGGTGGTCCCTGGGCCTGGGCCAAGGCTCTGATAAGCGAATTAAGGAGGGCCCAAGATGCATGAAGTGGGCTTGGGTGAACTATGTTGTAGAATTCAGTTCTTTTTCTCCTGCATTCTGTAGACAAGGCTTCAGGGCACTAAGATGTCAGTGTAGGTAGGGTGTGGTGGCTCATGTCTGCTATCCCAGCACTCTGGGAAGCTGAGGCAGGAGGACTGCTTTGAGCTCAGAAGTTGGAGACCAGCCTGAGCAAGAGTGAGACCATCTCTACTAAAAATAGAAAAACTAGCTGGGTGATGGGGCAGGCACCTGTACTTTCAGCTACTCGGGAAGCTGAGCCCAGGAGTTTGAGGTTGCTGTGAGCTGTGATGCCATGGCACTTCACCCAGGGCGATAGAGTGAGACTGTCTCAAAAACAAAAACAAAAACAAAAACAAAACCCAGAACAAAAGATGCCAGTGTATTATTAAAGAAGGCAGAGTAGAATAGTAGCGGTTACTGAATCCTTTATAATAACAGTAGTTAATGCATAGATCTTTTACTAAGAGCTAAGCACTGTTCTTTTTAGTGTTTAAGCATAAGCTTATTTGACATGATCCTGAGGTAAGTTTTGGCATCATGTCTACTGTCTGATGAGACAGGTAGGTAAGAGAGCTTAAGCAAGATGGTCAAGGTCACTCCACTAGCACTGGATTCAAACCCAGACAATCCAACTCCAGTGCCTTCACACTTAATATTGTGCTATGCTGGCCCCCTGGGCCTGAGTACCCTGTCATGTTCTGGGGTTACTGGGGAAAATGTGATCCATGGTTTCTGTTTTCATAGAGCAAAGAGTGTTTTTGGAGAGACTAATATAAAACATGTAAACATAATTACACATATTATATGGATTACGAGGTAATGTTTATTGCAAACTTATGACATGCAACATATTGTGAGAAGCCATGGCATCTATCATCTCACATTACTCTTTATAAAAAATGGAAACACATACAAATGCTGGGCACGGTGGCTCACGCTTGTAATCTTAGCACTGTGGGATTTCCAGGGGTGTGAATTGCCTGAGCTTAGGTGTTGGACACTAGCTTGACCAAGAGTGAGACTCTATCTCTACTATAAAAAAAAAAAAAAAGGGGGGTGGAGACAAGATGGCGGACTAAAGCCAGCTTTTCACAGAGGCTCCCGTCCAGAAGGAGAGTTAAAGGATGGAAATTTAGTAAGTAACCTGGAGGATTCGAGCTATACCAGGAGAGAAGGTTGGAGATCGCAC
>CAUYPK010023991.1:0-71942 GCA_963574355.1 Loris lydekkerianus
ATATATTGCTTTGGGTAGTATGGCCATTTTAATAATGTTGATTCTTCCCAGCCATGAGCATGGTATGTTTTTCCATTTGTTAACATTTTCAGCTATTTCTTTTCTTAGAGTTTCGTAGTTCTCTTTATAGAGATCTTTCACATCTTTTGTTAGGTAAATTCCCAAATACTTCATCTTCTTTGGCACTACTGTGAATGGGACATATAAATTATTTTTGAGAAGAATTTGTATAGCCCTGCTACACTGCTCTTATTCATTTTTACGTTTTTTTTTTTTTGATACCTTGCTACAAATGGCAGGCAGTTTTCACGTAAATGCCAGATATCTGTGAGTTTAATTGATATTCTTATGAATTGTGAAAGGTTTTAGAAGCATTCTGTCATTTTTCTCTATATATCAAATGTATGTATTTTTATTCATGAATATTTTGGTTGCTTAGTAAGTTGAAACATAGAAATTCCTACCAGAACAACAAAGAATATTTTTGACATTTAGATATAATATAGTCTTCTCAATAGATAAAAGGCTTTTTCCCTCTTTTAATATAAAAAGTCTCAGTACCTTTAGTAGATTGTACATTAGAATGAACAATCCCAACTATTATTGCCTTGTGAACATAAAGATTTTCATGAAGAGCTTGTGGCAGGCCTAACACACCTGTGCGTAGGATGGAATAAATTGTCTCAAATAGCAATTCCCAGGTATAGTATTGACAGTCACAGCAGCCAAAACATCATATCTAGAAGTAGCATTCATAATAAGTCAATTCTAATACCAATACATGGTTGCATTAATTATTATTGATTAAAGAAAATAAATATACTTAAAAAAAGTCTTAAACCTATAAATGCGGGTATATTCACAAATAGAAAGGTAAAAATCAATATAACTGCAGAAAATAGCTTCTGATGAGAAATGCTACTTTCTAAAGTATATATGTTATATACAACCTAGACGTCAGGCGGGATCTGCAAATCCCTTAATGTCTGAATAAATTTCCTCCCATCATCGCGTTCCATGCCTATGTCAATATAAAATTTTTCTTGCATTTTCTAGGTCTTATATTGTCTGGGTTCTTCTGGCTTTTAGCTTTTTGTCCTTTGAATTGGTTAGCTAAGGAACAATTTTTCCACCTAGAAATATCCTCTCTGTTTCATGCCACATGAACTGAGATGTGAAACTCAGGCATTTATTGCAGTCCCTCAAAATATAAAAATCTAATAAGACCTCTATGTAGGTAAAATGATTTACTAAACTTAGGGGGAAGAAGAGCATAGAAGAGACTGTACATTGAAGCAACATGGTTATCTTAAAATTAATAATAGACATTCTACTTATTAAAAACTTTTCAGTCATCCCACAGACCACCCGGGATTCCTCGCTGCTCTCTCAATGCAAATTGGCCTGGCCTCCTACAATCTCTGCAACTGGCCGTATCTTTCCACTCCTAACTCACCTCTTCCCTGGCCTCCCCCTCCTTGAGTTGGCTTCCAAGAGCTCCAAATTCAGTGGAGAAATTCACTTTGTTTTCCTATAAGTACCCCCAGAAACAGAGATTAAATGAACCTTCTTAACTAGTTTTTTACTAGGAAGCAAAATTCCAGGCAAGCAAGAATAAGGTAAAAAGTGAAGTGAAGGGAGTAGCCCCAGGGTTTGTCTCTCTTGCGTACTGTACCTGCCCCGTGGCTGAGGTCCGTCTTCACTGCTACTTTTCCAGTGTTCTGGGAGGTACAGAGGCTCTGCCACCTCTGTCACCCTGAGACCAGCAGGTACTAGGTGGTTGTAGGGAGGACGGTAGGAAATCCAGGAAATCAGGAAACGTCACAGACATCTTACTAGAAAGTCTCCAAGTTGGAGTTTCTCTTTAGAACCTCAGCGTGATGTGTCCTCAGCCTCCCCCCTGCCTTTTCCTGGTCCTGTCTGGAGATGGCCCAAGGTGCCCAAAGTGGTCATGTTTTTTTGGAGTATCTGGGGAATATCAGCCCTGGGTCATCCCCTTCCACAGGATAGGATGAGGCTGTTTCCAGATTATGCTGACAAATACACAGGCTTATATAGAGCTCCCACAAGAAGGTCTCTTAGCACTAATCATTTCATTGATATTCAGTGCTCTAATGCCATCCTTCCTGAAAGGGAGAAGAGAGGGGTTGTAACACCATAAACCTCTCATCTACAAAAACTGACCACCTCTCCTGTTCAAAAAACATCAACAAGTTAGATCTTTAGCTCTGGCCACTCTGGCCGCTCTGGCAACATTTCTACACCAGGACCCAGGGGCTGGCTGATCTTTGCAGAGGACTGAGCTGACTGGGAACACAGTAACAAGGTCTGCCCGGAGCTGCCCTGTATCTCCAAGGGCTAGGAGCCGAGGGAGGCCACCTTCTTGTCTTTGCTAACGAGTAATACCTGCCTGATGCCATGAAACTTCATGAGATTCAGGAATAACTGAGCCTGACTCAGATTTGAGACAGAAACCCGGAGGTTCAACCCTCCCCTGAGACCTTTGCCTATGAGGGGCTCACGTGGTTAACCTCTAACTACAGACCCTAATGAGCCCTCTCTACTCATCCCCTGGAAGGAGAGAAATCAAAAACCTACTTAGAGGCTTATTGCCACAATCACCTTTTTTCAATCTCCACCTTTTCTTTTGCATTTTAACTGTGGAGCTACTGGTTTATGGTTTCAAGGTGGCTAGGGATCCTCTCCTGTGTTTTTCTTTCTGTTCCCCCCTCTTCCCCACTTTGCTTTAGCAGACTCTGATCTGACACTTGACAAAAACTCAAAGAGCTAGATGCTCTTGTTAACTTCCAGAAAATGGGATGGGGGAAATATAGCAGGTCTTGGTAAAGTCATTTGTAATAATGGTTTGATTTTTTTTTTTTTTTTTTTGGAAAAAACTATTTTCAAAGTATGCTGTTTTCTTTTTGCCCACTTTATCACTTGCTATAGATGGTTTATTTTTGCATTTATGCAAACTATGTTGCAGATATGTTTCATCCAGTAAACTGAAAATTATTGCTTTAAAAAAAAAAAAAAAAAGTAAAGTGAAGCTTGGCCAAGTGGCTCACCACCTGTAGTGGGAGTATCACTTGAGGCCCAGAGTTCAGACCAGCCTGGACAACTTAATGAGGCCCCATCTCAAAAAGGGGAGGGAACAAGAAGCAGGGAAGGAAGAAAATATAAGGCAGCACATTACTGCATTTGCCACAGTTTGACAAGAAAGATAACTTACTATTATAGGACATGTGGGCATTTTCACATCTCCAAACAATTGGAGGCAAAATGGAGGAAATAAAATCTGTAGGACCTTTTCTATCTCCTGCTTTCACTGGCCAGTTTTCTTTCAGTGGGACATTATGTCCCTGCCCTTGTGGTTTTAAACACCAATATTCCCCCATCAGATACGTACATAATAACATTACTTGATTCCTGGATACCTCATACGATAAACTCTGCTTCAGAATTTTAATTAGCAAACCCATTGGCATTTATCATCTATCATTGCAAACAACCTCTTGCTAGTGTCATAAATTCTTACCTTCTGATTACAATCTGCTGGCAAAAAAAAAAAAAAAAATCTAGAAAACATGCCTGTACCGAGTGTTGCTGGAGAAATATTGTACAACTGGGAATTTGGCCATAAATTTACCAAACTCAGCTGGGCTCTTGACACTGTCCAGCCATGAGCCTTTGTCTCCTTTGTCATCTTGCTCTCCTGTTCTACACACAATTTAAAATCTTCACTCTCCTTAAACTTAAAGCCCCAAGCTTCGCTCTCACTCCTGGGAGATGACCTCACCACCGACTTTACAAGGACAGTGAAAGCCATTATATAGATATTCCATCACATTCCCATCACTCAAGTTTCAAATCTACTTGCATCCTAAGTATCAACAACAGGGCCTGGCATAGCGTGGGGGGCATAATAGATGTTTATGAATAAATACCCATCCATCCTTACCTCCTCCCTCATTTATGATGAAGAAATGTCCCATCCACCTGTCTCCATATTCCTTTTTCTGTCTGCCTTCTAATAATCTTACGCTGTTCATTTCTCTTACTTTCTATCCTATATCTTCAGCCTCCCCCTCTTTTCTGGCTGCTCTACATGGGCATTTAAATATGTTATAATGTTTCTAAATTAAAAAAAAAATACTCACACAGCCTCACTCCCACCCTTCCACAGCTGTGTAGTATTCCACTGTGTAACATATCCTACGATCTGACCATTCTACTGGTGGTGGTTCAAGTTATTTCAGTTCCGTTTGTTTGTTTTGTGAGACGGAGTCTCACTTTGTCAACTTCAGTAGAATACTGTGGCATCACAGCTCACAGCAACCTCCAAATCTTGGGCTCAGCCTCCCAAGTAGCTGGGACCACAGGCACACCCGCCACAACGCCCGGCTATTTCTTTGTTGCAGTTGTGATTGTCCTTTACCTGGCCCAGGCCAGGTTCAAACCCGCCAGCCTCCGCGTGTGTGGCTGGCGCCTTAACTACTGTGCTACTGGAGCCGAGCCTTCAGTTCAGTTTTTGCTAATGCGGGGTTTCTGCAAACATATGTGTGTGTGTTTACTGGTGCACATATATAAGATTTTCTCTAGAAGAAGAATTGCTGCATGTTTGGTATACACATCCTCAACTATACTACGGAATGCCAAACTATAATACAAAATGTTTGGAGTCTTCACTTATGCTAGCCAGGTGTAAAGGTTTCTATGCTTCATATCATCATAATTGATAGTTTCAGATTTCTTAGTTTTTGCATAGCAAATGAGTATGTAATGATATCACAATTTAGCTGTAATTTACATGACTCTGGTGAAAGGGTTTTGGGTCACAAGGGATGAAGGGGTCTTGGCACAAGGGATGAAGAAGTTTGACACAAAGTCTGTGTCTGGGGACTGAGGACCTCTGGGAGGGGCCCTTGGGGAGGACCTCTGGGAGGAGCGCTTGAGTAAACCTTGGGTCCATATTTATTATCATAAAACAGAAAGAAGTAGACAAAAGCAGCTTACCCAATGTTAGTACTGATTAGGAAGGACATGGAGAAGGTCAGATAGAATGTCTCCACCTTTGTTTTGCAAAACCACACACCTTGAGCATCACCCCAGCCTCCAGCATCCAGAGACCTTTGGAATCTAGAGAATCTTTATAGTAATTATTATTGCAACACCTTCCACCTACATTTTCCCTTGAAGGCCAGTTTTCTGATCTTCTGCATGCACACAACTCACTTGCCTTCTCCTGATCTCCAGGTCTCTCGAGCAGGAAGCGAGTTTTATGCTAAAGGCCAGGACTCCGCATACCCTACACTCTGATCATCTTTTAATATATTTACAGCCATTCTTTCTTCTGTGAAGAGATTTCCAAGTTCTTGCTAATTTTTCTTTTGAGTTACTTATCTCTTTATGCTCAGAGGGTCAGCCGCACTACCCACCCTTGCTGTGGCACCACCAAGGCATACATCAACATGGTGGAAAAAAAGCAAACAATGGGCTGACCATATAGCTTTGAGTTCAAGAGCTCCCTGAGAGGCAGTCAGGTGTCGCTCAGACACTCCTTAGACCACACATTGAGAACTGCACAACAAGCCCATTGCCACAGCCTGCTACTCCTCCTACCGTCTGTTCTCCCCATCACCCGCTGAATCAGGTCCAGTTACTCCTGTTCCACACAGATTTCACATAGACTTATCTCAAGCAGAGAGTTGTGGGGTCTCCTGATTCTTCCAAACTCATTTCCTAACCAAGTTCTCAACATGTCATCTTCTTTAAATCTAGTGGTCTCCTTAGAGTTCTTGAACTCCACATATGTTATTCTCAGCAAGTCTTTCTTTTTTGACTGGGTATCACTCTGTTGCTTGAGATAATGGTGCAGTGTCAAACTCCTGGGCTCAAGCTATTCTCTTGCCTTAACCTCCTAAGTAGCTGAAACTTTGTTATACCACCATGCCCAGCTACTTTTTTTTTAGAAATGGGATCTTGCTGTGTTGCCCAGTCTAGTCTTGAACTCCCACTTCAAGTGATCCTCCTGCCTTAGCCTCCCAAAGTACTAGGATTATAGATGTGAACCACTGTGTCTGGCCCCTCAGTGGATCTTTACAATCTAATTTTTATGCAAAGAACATTTTTTTCCTCAGAGATGTTCATGGCTGAATTTTTTGTTTTTCCTTTAGGTTTCTGATTAAGTATCTCCCCTGACCACATCTACAACTGCACTTCTGTCAGTCTTTAATCCCTTTGCCTGCTTTACTTTCCTTTTTGCTACTTGTTTATTGTCCACCTTGGAATATCAGCTCTATGAAACCAGGGACTTGATTTTGCTTGCTGCTTTTTCCTCAATATCAGGAACATAAAGGCATGCAATAACAATTTTTAAATAAAAAAATAAACTGCACTCTAATAGCCCCAACAAGATGAATTTGAAGGGACATACTTGTCTCATGTCTCATTTTATTGAAAATAAATTTATCTACCCATCATGAGATAGATGACATATTAAGTATACATGGGTATTAAATGTCAGGCTTGTTATTCTAATTTTGAAAACAAACTTTTTCATAAATTGTGGACAGATGTTGATAAAATAATAGCAGCTGTGACAGAAAATACAGTTTTATTAAGGAAAAATTGCAATGTTTTTCTTTAATGGGTAGGGTTATTAATAGCTCTTTGGAAGTGTCAGACAGAAATATTTTAAGCAACACCATTTACACCCAGCAACCTATCCACCATGTTTCTTAATATGGTACCAGCTGCTATTGTTTATTCGTTTTTGACAAGATGTCTAATTCCAAGGCTATATCTACCCAACCGTACCACAGAGGTCAAAACATACACACCAGCTTGACTAAAAGGATTTTCCAATTGAATCAAAATTTCCCCAGTTTTCTCTGTCCTTTCATGTCCTTATTTCTTCATGCTTTGATTTTTTTTTATCCGTGCCCTCTTGGCCCTTAGGGGTTTACTGCATTAATAAAACATTTTCTGTACCTTTATCATCAAACTTTATACCTCAGCACTTTCATACATTAAAAAGCAAAAATCGAAAATCAAAACCTCTTTTTCTACCTCTCACATTTCTACCTAGTATTTAAGAATCATGCTTTACTTCATAGCCAGACTTCTCTGATGAGATATTGACATCCCATCTCCACTCTTCTCATCATGACTCTGACCTTGGCTACCAGAATGTTATTTCTACTGACACTGCCCATGCAGTGGCAACTAAGGTGAATGGATAAGGCCTCTGACCTCTCTTCTGACTGGGATGCTTTTAATGGATCCTTATTCTTTAATTAAACTCCCCTGGGCCAGGTGCAGTGGCTCACACCTGTAATCCTAGCACTCTGGGAAGCCTAGGTGGGTGGATTGCTTGAACTTAGAGGGGTTCAAGACCAGCCTGAGCAAAAGTGAGAACTCGTCTCTACTAAAACTAGGAAAAACTAGATGGGCATGGTGGTGCAGGCCTATAGTCCTAGCTACTTGGGAGGCTGAGCAAGAGGATTGCTCAAGCCCAAGAGTTTGAGGTTGTTGGGAGCTATGACGCCACAGCACTCTACCCAGTGCAACAGAGTGAGACTCTGTCTCAAGAGGAAAAAAAAAAAAAAATTAAACTCCCCTGTGTTGGCCTGTGCAGCACGTCCTTTCTCAATTGTCCATGTTTATCAGTGGAATCTTCCTTCTCTGCCCTCTTCCTTAAGTGTTGCTATTTCCCATGATTCCACTTCTTACTAAACATCTATAATAGGGCAGCACATCTCAAATACAATTAACAACATTCAGTTCAATTTCCTCTTTCACCTTTTCCTCTTTGGGTGTGTTCTGTCTCAGTGAAGGTCATCACCGCTGACCAGTCTCCCTTAAAAGTGATTTAAATATAAATTGCGAAGTGTACTATGCCTCATGTCCAAAACTAGTTTACTGCAAGACCCTAGAACTAATTGCCCTGCCACTCAATTCTATTCTTCTCCCTGCTCTTGTCACCTTTCTAGTGTTTACATCTGATTACGTCACTCATTTACTTTAAAATCCACCAACAAGAAAATAAATAAAAGAAAGTTTGACGTTTCCTAAAGACCCGAATACAACTTGCTTCCCATCTGCCACCGTATTCTCCACTCCTCAGCCTTCTCTCCAGCCAAATGAAACTTACTGAACTTCTTCATATACATAAAGGAGCTATTATATAAAGCAGTTTTCTTTTTCTTAGAACACATACTTCTCACTTTTCCTTCATCCACTAAAAATCAGGTGAAGCACCAGTGTCCCCCAGAGAGTGTTCTTTGATCTTACCCCACCCCACCTCTCCAGCTATACCTTAGACTAATTTATTAATAGTTGCCCTTCATTCAAGCCCTACAGCTGCATCTACATACTTCTTCCTATCAGTAAATTACACTCCTAGATTTACTTTTATTTCCTCTAGTAAACTGTTGACTCTTGAGGCAAAGCTATGTGTCTTACTTACATCTGTACAGTACTAGAGCTAAGTACAGTGTTGTAATAAGCAGTGAACGTTTGTTCAATGGTTAAATGGCAGAATGTATATTAAAAGACATAGCTAACCATACTGTAACAGAACCAGAGTTATCATCCTGCTACTCAAAGTGCTCCTTTGTAAATCCCGTCTAGTAAATATTTGGGTTTCACTTTGTTAAATTCTCAAAGGCTTACAACACGATAGAAAGCATTGCATTGATTTTGTATAGTTTCATCTTTCTTCATTTATGCAATCTCTTACATATGCACACTCTAGTGAAAAAAGATTTGGACTTTACTTACACGTTCAGTTGGTAAGCATTTGTGAAGGCATGAATGTTACCGTTGCTAGCTACCAGAACATCCTGATTTAAATAGTGAAGAAAAGGGGTAAAAAACTCACAGACAGGCAGTTACTGTCAGCAGCTCTCAGGAAAGAACCAAATACTATGTTTTTTAATTCGTTTGCTTATTTTTGTTTTGCCCCACGCCATGCTTGACAATGTCATGCGCAGACTAAGAGGTAAGCAATCCTTTTTTGTATTTTAAATTTATTTATTTATTTAAAGCACTTTTAAGTTAATTTTCTCCTTTGAGACATTTGTTGACGTCTCGATTTAATACTCTTGAACCTTCAATGGTTCTAACAAAAACAAATTGTAGATTCATTTTACTCTATCTAAAAATTAAAATTCTAGTTTGTCTGAATATTTGCAAAAAAAAAAAATCTTCATTTTGTTTCAGCTTTGTTTTACGTTTCAAAACGGTCTGTCTGGTGCTTTATAATACTTTTAAATGACCTTTAAGTTAATTGTTTTCTATCTAGCAAACACAGGGAAAGGTAGCTATCATTTGAAATATCCCAACCACTGCTATGGACTGACCTTCAGCTCCAAGTTACTTTTATGAATTTAATCCGAAGCCTTTATTGTTCTCTGTTTATCTCAGGACACATTTTCCCCTGTTACTAAGGTAAAATGTCAAGCCGCCATATCATTCGGAAGTTGTTCTTCATTCAGTCACTGCAAAGCATTTATCAATACTTTCTCTCGTGGAAGAAAAGCAATAATTGTTATTTCTAGCTGTTAGGATAGTGTTTCACTTTCTCTCCTGTTTATCTGGAATCTAAAGCTTTGAAATCTACTGAACTTGTACCTAGATGTTCTCCACAGCCAATGTCTTAATCTTTCCTCCTCAGAAGGACTATAATAGAACTTCGGTTTTTAAATGGTCTGTTTGGTTCACATGGTATCAGTTAGGATGATAGGGAATCAATATGGTTACGTATGGAGACTGTACAATCAGGAATAAATAGTGAAATAGCAGTCAACAACTAGTTATTGACTCCTTCTATGAGCCCAGCACTGTTACTGTGTACGAACCCTGGGCTACAGTAGTGAACCAACAGAGCCTCCAGTGATAGGTTGCAATCATCCATAATGATTAACAGTGTTGTACATGAAGCCTCTGGACAGCCATCATTCTCATCAGAGTAACACATGAAGTTTTATTTTTGTATTTCCTAACATAGTGCTATTTTTGCCCTTAATTCCCTAATACATTATTTTAAGATTCTTAATGTGAATGCACATTTGTAGGATACCTCAAGTCATTGTGAAATAAGATGTGATATCAAGAATTATATATATGTCTATGTTGAGGTCCACTTTCAGCATACATCTGTAAACAAGCCACTCTTCTCCAATGAGTGAACAGGAAACGGGCTTCCTTTGGTTCAGCACATTAGAGAGCATAAAGCACTCCAATCTGAAATCAGAGAATCAGCACCAAAGAAATGCAGACAGAGACCATTTCCAGAGCAATCAACCCCACACATTCTGCAGAACAAACTTTTTAGAAATAATGCTTCCATGTATTTTTAAAAGGTTAATGTGTAAAGTGAACCTTGGGGAAATAATCAGCTAAATCCAGAATGTGAAAGATTCTGCAAGATAGATCACCTAATTTCTTCAATAAATAAATGGCAAGAGAGAGGAAGGGAAAGAGAAACTACCACAGACTAGGAGAGTTATAAGACATATATGGACTAAATACATGGTGCAACCTCATTACAATCCTGATTCCAATATGCTATGAAATGGCATTTATAAGACAGTCAGAAAAAACTAAACACATGTTGGGCATTAGATAATACTAAGGAAATATTGTTAATTCTGGGATGTGACAATGGGATTGTAGCTATATTAGTAAAGGTCTATGTATTAGAGATAGATATTAATCTATTTATAGATGAAATGATGATGTCAGATATTTGCTTTCAAATATTCCAGATATATTCATTTTTATTTGTGCAGTTTAAAAGTAATTATAAATAAACAAATAGAGCAAACATATCAACCAAGAGGAAAGTTTATTTGAGAGTAATTTATTTTGGAAATGTGATTCCAGGGGTCAGCATTGATTGTCAAGGGAGAAATGAGAAGAGAAAGCTAATAGGCATATTGATTTGACTACCACTTCAGATGACAGGGAGCTCAGTTCTGCAGGAACATCTGAGGGCCTCAGGAGATGCATCTCAGAACCATGGGGGCAGGGTGAGGGGAGGGAAGAAAAAGAAAGGTATTTGTTCATCAAGTCCATTCCCTGTCAGTCCAGGACCAGTTCGCAGAGAAGCATGAATGCTGAGAGTTCCTGTGGCTATAGAATGACTAGGCATACCTCCAGCAGGAAGTAAGAGGAAACTGATGTTGGTCTATTGCAATGTGCTGCTGGGTTGCACCTCAGAAAATCTGGTTGAAGCCTTCGTGAGAATTTGCCTGCACAGTTAAAGCCAGAATAAGAAGATTAGAGATAGCACACAAGAGCTATTACAATGCAGTCCCTTCTTTGTGCCTACTGCTCCTATCTCTTTCTGCTTTCTGTAGGAAAACAGCCTGTTGTGTAGCAAGAGTGACGCCATCTTGAAGTGAAACTGCCATGATGATTGATGTTCCATCCGTGCATCCCAAGGTGCTCGGCAGCAAGGTCTGTAATTAATGCCAGCAGCATAGATAACCCTTCGTGAAGACACTTATCTAATCTCCCAGGGGTCATGATTTCCCAAGAAAGTCTGAGGCATGACCTGCTTGCCCATGTCTTTACACTAAAAGCTTGCTATGTAAGAAATACTTTCTAGCGGGTGAGTGGGGGGATCAAGCATCTCATGGCCACCCATGATAATCACTGCTATTCATAAAGTCCCTATTAAATGTACTTTCTGAGAAACTGGATTCAACAACCTTTCTTTGGCCTCTTAGCTCTCTCTGCCTTTGAGGGTAGGTTTACATCTTACTGTCTTTCCATGAAGTCCAGTTGGTTAAAGAATCGCCTTCAATATGGTAGCCAGCTGGAAACTGCAAAGTCTAAATGCAAGAAAGTTAGTGAAACAAACTGTAGCCCCCAGTCTCCTGCCCTTGATTCCAAGGCCATAATCGATATTACTCATCTTCCTCTTTTACCACCAATTTTTGAATTTTTCTCACCTTCAGCATGCATCTTGGTGGCTTACCTCATTTGCTTTATAGGGCAACCCAGACCTTCATCCCCAAGGCGTTTGTGACCTGGATTTCCTTCTGCTTGTCAGACTGTGGTTGCTGCAATTTTCTGTTCAGCATTTTCACTGGGTATGGTAAGACCATGGAGACACTTAGTGAATACCCTGTAGATATTCTGTAGGACCCAGATATATGTCTATTTCCCTGTCTTCATTTTGCAGTAGGAGCCCTAGCTTCTCATGCTAAAGATCAATAATAATTACTACTACCCACATAAAACCCCTTTCTTTGCCTACTTTTCAACTTTAGGGTTGTAAGTGCTCAAACATAACAGTGTACAGGAAACTCAGAATGTAGGATTCAATGGGGTGAATAGAACAGTGCTCAAGGACACAGTCTAATTAATAGCAGCAGGTGACATGCTATACTTTTGTAAACAACACGCAAAACCAAACAAAAATCAGGTGGATGAGGAGGTCCTAAAAAACAAGGTTATGTTAAATGAGATCTTCTTCCCATAAATCATTTTAGAAACCACTAATATGTATCTGTTTTTTTCTATTTAAAATAATTTATACTTATAAAGGATTTGAAGTAGATGAGTTGGATTAATATTTTTTAGCAAGTGTGGACAGAAGTCTGAGAAAGCTTATTTCATAGAAAATTGGGGTCTTATCTGCCTCACCAGTTATGCTCACTCTAGATTCATTTGTTTATTCAATAATTATACAAATGCCTCCATTTATTTTTGGCATATCTGTGATAAACTCTTATGTAAATTGTTCTTAATTCCTACAATAATCCTGCAAGGCAGAAAACTGCAGAGATGTAGGAATTAATTTACCCAAGATAAAACAGTCACTGAACGCCTAAGGCAGAATTTCAATCCACACCTGTTGATTTCAGAACCATCATCCAGAATGGTAAAAAGTATTGTTCAATTGGAATTGTAAATATTGTGGGGAATCTCTTTAGGTTTGCATTCTCTGGACTATCATTTTGTGATTTCAAGAACAGAGGTATAATTAAGAAAAGACGGGTAATTCACAGACTGATGCTTTCAAAATAGCTGGCCCACCCCTGCTTATCCCATCATAGATAAAAGTAGAAACCATATTTAATTTTTGTGAGTTGTAAATCAAGATGTCCTCATCTACCAGGAGCTGTTGTGTGACTTAGAACAGTCACATTCTCTGTTGGGATTTTAATATGTCAGTGAAGCGAGACACAAGAATGGAAAAACAATGGAGCATAATTATTTTATAATATTAATATAATATAATATAAATATTATAATAAAATACAATTATTTTAGGTCAGATTTCTTACAACACAATCAAGCAGTTCAGGCAGTTTAGCCCTTGGGTTCTGTCATTTGTGTGGGTAGCTCTTTCAGTCATCCTGCAGATTTTCTAAGGACATTGTGATCTCCTTCCAATACACTATGCTTTTTTCTTGCATTAGACAGTCAGTTCCTGGCAATCAAAGACCCCTAAACAGTCTATAATCACAATCCATAGTGAGCTCTCCCTTCTCCAAACACTTATAGCATTGACAGTTCGTGCCATGCAATCCAGCATCCATGTTCTCTAATTTTACCAGGACTGTCATCTTCCTGGCTTGAGTGTAAACTACTTGGGCATTTCTATTTTTTATTCTTTCAGGTTCTCTCTTATGACCTAGCACAGGGCTACATATTAAACTGATGGTTAGGCATTGAAAATGTATTAAGATGGATAAGGCAGGAAGTTCTGGGGCAGTGGCAGGGGAAGAGGAACATAAATATCAGAATGTGACAAAGCAGAAATCCAGAGCCTTCTCCTTGTGCCTTGCTTCAACCTACTCAGGACTCCTGCAAAGACACAGTTCTCCACTGGACAGCTATTCAGACTAACAATAAATACATAAAAAAACAATCACGCTGGTTGTGTCAGCTTGTGTTTATTCAAACACATTCTCTCCTACATGAGGAAAAGGGTTGGGCTCACTGGTTGCCCATGGAATAATAAATCATGAACAATTTTTTTTTTCACAAATATAAAAAGTTACATGGGAGAGTATTTTCTTCTTTTGCCAGCATTAATGATTATTGTAAATATTAAGAAAATTGCCAGGAAGAAAATGATAATCTCTTTTTAGATGCTGTAAATAAAGATTTTTGAAGGCTTTTGTAAATTGTAGTAGAATGGCCTGCTTTCCTCATTTTGCAGAGTATGAACAGTTTATTTCACAAAACCCTCAATAGGAAAGAGTGATTGCTGTTAGTATATTGAATTGTTGAAAGAATTCTGGCTCCACTGCTAAAGCCATTCTGAGGATGCGAATTAAGAGCTACTTACAAGACATGGCTGTTCTCAACTTGAATATTGAGCAAACAAAAGAGAAAGAAAAACCTTTCAGGAGAAATTTTTAGATATTTAGAAAATAGTAACTCTTCTGGTGAAATAGTTTCATGTCCATTGTTTTCTTTTGGCTTTTACCCGTATCAGTGGATGCCTTTTAACAAATACCAAGGGTCACTCCATCTCAGAGTGATCTCATTTACTTTGAGATAAATTAAACATTACTCACAATGTCTACCATGCATTCTTTTATTCCCATAATTTTCCTTGAAACTTTTACTAAGGACATGTTATTATGGTAAAGTGCATAAGGGATAACTAAGTTAAACATATCTTTGAATGTTTTGCATAAAGAACATTCTCAGAAACTAGCAATTGTCTGTGAAGTCATTTCAGTGTGATAGAACTTCATGAACTTAATCTCCTACAAAACTACATAAAAATTTATTTGAGGCTTGGTGCTCGTAGCACAGTGGTTATGGCACCAGCCACATACACCCAGGGTGGCAGGTTCAAACTCGGCCCAGGCCAGCTAATCAACAATGACAACTGCAAAAAAAAAAAAACCCAAAAAAACAGCCGGGCTTTGTGGTGGGCACCTGTAATGCCACCTACTTGGGAGGCTGAGACAAGAGAATCTCTTGAGCCCAAGAGTCTGAGGTTGCTGTGAGCTGTGACGCCAAGGCACTCTACTGAGGGTGACATAGTGAGACTCTGTCTCAAAAAAAAAAATAATAAATAAAATTATTTGAGGAGTTAACCCAGGACATGTATAAAGACAAGAAGGAATATAGAGGATAGAAGAAACAAGATCACCGACATCTGATACAAAAGAAGTAGGAGGAAAAATCTAGAGAAAAATGGAGAATGTCATAAATCCAAGATGCTGGGATGATTCTCCTAGAGTAGTGAAATTTAAGGATATACAAATGCATTTATTTCTTCATGTACCTAACTACATTGCTTGATTGAAGCAAAAATGCATTTATATATGTCATATGTATATGTTCATGCATATGCAATAGTAATATTTTATATGTTATCATTGGTTTTAGGATGATTTTAAAAGCATTAAAACTATAATGTGAGTGCCTATAAGCCTTAATTATGAATATAATAATAACAATTAACAAGAAGTAGAAGGTAGATGAAAGAAAGGGGTGTTAGTAGGTCAGGTGGGTATGATAAACGTCTCTTGCTTCTGAGTGGGAATCAACACATACTGTCTAACGCTGTTGGTCAGCCTACAAATGGCAACCAGGGGCCATTGACTTCTATCTAATGAAACTTAAACTCCAGGAATCTTCGCTTGCAGGAGCCGCTTACAAGGCACTGAGAGGAGTCCTGGGAACTTTGTGTTGTAATTTCCTATTCTTTTTGTCTAATGCATGTGCTCCCAAATGTGTAAATTTCAGGACACACATGGTCTGGATCCACTCACGAGCCAGTCCCAGGACTTCGGAAGGGATGTGTGCACCTGGAGGACTATGAAGCTAAAACGTCTCTAGGTGCAGGGTAAATCCATCCTTGATAACAGCCACCAAAAGAACGGAACACAGAAGTCATTGACACTGTTTGCTTCTAGGGTCTTGGTAGAACCAGGAGGGGTGGAAGAGAAAGAGGCAAGGGTGTACTTTTCATTTTATAGCCACTGCTGTGCTTTTATTTATTTATTTATTTATTTTCATTTCTTTATTTTTTATTGTTGGGGATTCATTGAGGGTACAATAAACCAGGTTACACTGATTGCATTTTTTAGGTAAAGTCCCTCTTACAATCGTGTCTTGCGCCCAAAAGGTGTGGCACACACCAAAGCCCCACTGCCCTCCCTCCTTCCCTCTCTTTGCTCTTCCTTTATTATTTGATTTCTTTCTTTCTTTCTTTTTTTTTTTTTTAAGCAGGAACTCAACTTTATTGTGTCAAGCAGACGCTTATATAGAGTGTGGGGAAGGGGTGGGGAAAGAAGGCAGGGGATAAGGTGTGTGACTGGGTTGGGCCAATGGCATGGTACCACGTTGGCTGCATCTAGGTAGAGGCATTTTCAGGCCGGCCTTGTTGAGTCATTGCTACGCAGAAGTAGCTCGATGGATCTACTTCTAGTCAGGCTCGGGAAGTTGCACTAGGCCTCAGGCACATGGCAGGGCCCAACAATTCCCTCTTTTGTTTTTTGTATGGTGGGAAAACATAGCCCCTGTCTTAGGTTGACATCTGGCTATTTTTAGAGGTGGGATCTCACTTTTGCTCAGGCTGGTCTCTAACTCCTGAGCTCAGGCAATCTACCTGCCTTGGCCTCCTAGAGTGCTAAGATTACTTCCTGCCTTTTCTAAAACCCTAATTTCTCAACAGGTTGAAGAGAGAGATTAACAACTCCCATATCCAGGAAGTGGTACAGGTCATTAAGCAGGTGTGTGTCTCTCTCTCTTTCAGTGAGCAGGGGCGGCCCCAGGCCCTTAGGCATTGTCCTGAGCCATCCATGCAGCTAGGGGTGGGAGGGGGCATCCCTGGGCTCTGGCCTGGTTATAGAAGTTGAGGTACCACCCTGAAGGGTCTTTCTCTGGCCAGCTCCCCTGCATGGAAACAATATAGGTTAGCTGGCAAGGGAGTGGGTGAGTAAAGAGCGAGTAGGAAGGGCTTCCCGAGGTGCCAAGGAGTTGGAAGAGAAAGGAAGAACCTCCTGAGAATGTACCCAAAGGTGCCCTGGGGATAATTAACCTCAGTAACAGAACTACCATCTACTAAGTCCTGCCCAATTCTAGGTGCCATGCCAGGTGCTTCCCACAAGTTGTCTCATATAATCCTTTACAATCCAGAGAGACAGGTACTAGTATCTTCATTTTACAAAATAAAAAGACTGCCCAAAGGTTAAGGATTTCATCCAAAGTTTTACAACATGTTAGCTGGGATTATAGCTGTATTCCAGCCCAGGTTTCCTGTGTCTGCTGTCCTGACTCCCTGCCTCTCACTGCCATCCAGATGACGGAGAACCTGGAGAGGCACCAGGAGAAGCTGGAGGAGAAGCAGGTGGCCTGCCTGGAACAGATCCGGGAGATGGAAAAGCAGGTAACAGGACCACTGCCCAAGCCTCAGCAGAGGTGGACAGACTCCAGGGTGTGAAGGGGCCTTGCTCCAGGGAACTGCCAGTTAGAAGGTCAGGGGAAGTGGGACATCATTCGTTATGAGTGGGTCCACAGGCGCCAGTTCCCACTTGGTCCAGTGAGGCAGCTCTGCAGATTTCTTTGCCTGGCTGGCATCCCCCCTCCTAAGAGGCTCCCTGATGGGCTCCACCATCCCTCCGTGCAACTCCAGTCTCCTGGAAGCTCTGAATGAGGAGACTGGGCTTCTTTTTCTTCCACTGCCCAGGGAGAGAGAGGCACAAAGGGCCCCTCCTCAGCCTAATGGTCCTTGCTGTTTCACAGTTCCAGCAGGAGGCTCTGGCAGAGTATGAGGCCAGGATGAAGGGTCTGGAGGCTGAGGTGAAGGAGTCGGTGAGGGCCTGCCTTGGAACCTGCTTCCCCTCAGAGGTGGAGGACAAGCCTGAGTGGCCCTTGGAGGCCTCCGGGGAGCTGTGTGAGCAGCATCCTCTCACAGTAAAGGCCGACGTCCAGGATAGCCGCCTCTGATGCCCCCAGCCTACTGGGACAGTTAGCAAGATGTTCAGACCCTTTTCTGGGACATGACTCTATCCCCCAGGAGAACAGAATTCCAGCATGCTGAGACTGAGAAGCTTGAGCTCCCTTGGATGTTACAGCCCTCCTCAACAGCTAGCACAGAGGAGGAGGAAGGAGTCAGGCACCATCAGGACAAGACCCTCTCTGGACCTAAACGTCTTCTCCAGGCTGACTTGCTTCTCCCCATCCTTCTCTCTGATCTCTGTTTAAGTGTCATATATTTGTTAGGGGAAAAGAATATGGAATGGGAAGCTAGAAATGGGATCCTGGCTTCACTCTGCCTTTCCTAGTGTGCAGCTAATGGTACTTCACTCTAAACTCAGTTTCCTCACCTGGAGGGTTGAAATTACCCACCTGGAACCTGTGGTCCAAGTGGGACCAAATCCAAACTCTAAACCCTCTTGCCTCAGGGTGGGCAGCTCACCTGGGCTTCCAGGCCCCATCTCAGGCCTATTGTCAGCTCCTTGAGGCAGAGCTTGGCACTACCTACAGCTCCCTGGGATGGCCTCTCCTAGGGTCCTTGGCTGACATCCCTTCCCTCAGCTTCTGCCTGTTGGAGATGAGAGACTGACATGGAAAAACTGCCTCAGCTGTTTGGCCCTCAGCTGCTGAGTCATGTGGGGCTGTGGCCTCTGGGACACTCTCCCACCCTGATCCTGGCATCACCCCTCCGTCTGGGGGAGGGCACTTCCTACCTGCACCCCTCTCAGGCTGCCTGACAAGGTCAGCATCATTTTCTCTCCTGAATTTGTTTGGTTTATTTATTTTTCTCCTTCCTATTTCTACTAAAGAACCCTGTTTCAATATTTCCTGCCAAAGAAGTCTGGCCTCTGTTTTATAACTATGAAATGGGGTGTGGGTGAGTACAGTGCCCCTGAACTAAAATGTTCTAGGAAGAAAAAAAAAAAAAAAAAAAAAAACACCCTTGGGAGCTGAACCCAGGGTGAGGTCCCTTCCAAAGCTCAGTGAAATGGCCATGCCTATGCTTGACAAAGATTTACTTCTCTTTCTGCTGGTCCTGATGCCACATCCACTGGAAAATGATGTCACTGCCTCTTTACCCCCACACAGATGTGGCCTTTCCTTGTCTCTACTCTCAAAGCTTGAACAGAAGAGCTTAGTGCAAAGGTGCCCCTCACCCTTCTGGGGAGTTCCAAACCTCTAGGCCACCTGAGGTCCTTTTTGAGGAGGACTCAGCACAGTCAGATGCTCAGGCCCTTGTGTCAGCTATGGTTGACCCAAAACTTGCTTAGAGGAGTTTGTGGGAAGCCACCATTCTCTGTATTTATGGCATAATCCCAAATCCCAAGTGGACACAGGCACTGGCTCAGTAGAGGCAGAGTGGGGACTGATTCTGGGAAGAGGTTGTTTTCTTATCACAGATATAGCAGGTACCATTAGCTGTGAGCACCTGTGCCTTTGGAAAATAAACAGGCCTCCCATTCCTCTGGGGAATCCTACCAGGCCCTGGCTGCAGGGTGAGGCAAGGGGCCTGCTCATTCACAAGACTAAGGCCTAGCACTGATCAGCCTATCCCTTAGCCCACTATCGACTGGGTATAGCCAGGGGAGACACCAACACCCCGGGGAAGTGCCATCTTCTACCCTCCAGGTAGGCCCTAAGCCACCCCTCCTTTACCTCTCCTTCCATGCCCAGGGATGGAACCCTGTAAAGATGAGGATCCAGATTGACCTAGGCATGTGTGTATAAACCAAAGCCAGAGCCAAATGGAGCCCACTGGGCAGCCCCTGGGTCTTGCCAATGACTGCTCAGGAGAAGAAGCTGCCTTCCCGTCTCTGGGCCAGGCAAAGCAGACTCTGCACCCCCAGTCTGAAGCTGGGAATCCCAGAAATGGGGAAGATGATGCAATCCTGCCCCTGAAGAGGCCTCAACACAGCAGCAGGATGGGTGCTTCCCATGTGGCCAAGCCTGGATACCCAACTCCCTCCTTTCTGTCCTCTGAGAAAAGGACAAAGTGTCTCCTGGGCAAATGCCATCTCTGGGCCCTGGAGAGGAATTAATCTCTGGCTGCAGGGGATGAGCAGAGGAAGATTTGATGCCTTCCCTCAGGGCACTGGGGCAGGTGAAGGACACCTGGATTTCATCCCTTTTGTGTATCTGTGAGATTGAGGCAAGGACCCCTTTCTACTCATCATGCCTCAATTTCACCTTCTGCACAAAGAGAAGGGTCCCTACCCCTTCCCCAACCCATTGCTGATTCACATGCAAGTCCCCTGCTGACTCACCCCACTCCCTGCACCCCCAAGCAGCCCTCTGGATCTCTCAGACACGTGCCACCAGGCCCAACCCTGCCGAGCTGGTGCAACGTGACATGGTGAGGGGGCTGGTGACACTTGAGGAAAGAAAGAGCCCCAGAAGGGGAGGCAATGGCAGACAGAGTGACAGACCACATTGAGTTGCCTCTGGGAGGGAGCCCTTTTGCCAGCCTGGGGCCTGCTGGAGGACAGGCTCAGCAGGTGGGAGGGGAGGAGGAGTGTAAGGTGCCTGCCTGCCCCCTGCCTGCCTCAGCTTCTCCTGTCAGCCTTTAGCTCCCTAAGCGACAGCTTCTAATTCCGGCTGTTGGTGCCTCTGTGTTCTGCAGCAGAGTCTCAGCTTTTTTTCAGCTTTGCTGTTTCTTTTCTGTTCATAACATACTGAGCCCAGAGGGGTGTCAGAGTAGAGGCTCCAGGGCCTTAGACCTGGCGCCACCACCCCCATCCTGTCATGGAGCTGGCTAGGTTGGCAATGCCAGCTGGGGTGAATGGAACCTGCTGCTCCTTCCAAAGGGCACCAGTACTGTGCCCCGACTCCTCTTCTTCCCCGAACTGTCTCAATTCACTACGGGGAACAGGGACATAAATGGAGTTGTCTCAGGAAGGCTCAAGAAAGAAGGAACATGGCCCTTCAGGACCAAGGAAGTGCGTATTTTGGGTTCCTGCTGCTCTTCTTCCCCTGGGAGTGTACAGCCTGGCATGGCAGGCTGGTCTGCTACGCATAGATTCCGGAGGTACTCCCTCCCCTGACCCTGGAAACACAGAAGAGAACAAAGCAAATTTCCTCATGCTGCAGAACAGGGAAATTGAGTCATAAAGGGAAGAAAAGCATTTCTTCTGCTGGGAGAGCACTCCTGCCTTCTTCCTGAAGGTAGAAAGGCTGTACCCACTCCTGGGGGCCACCTCAGGAGGGGGCCCCAGGCCTGGGGGCGGAGCAGTGAGGGCTGTACTCTAAATAACTATGCAGCTCTTTCCCTGACACTCTTTCACTTGATCTTGTGTGAGGCAGGCAGAGCTGGTATTTATCAGCTTGGTTTTGCAGATGAGAATATGCAGGCTTGGAGCCACACTGCTAGTAAATGCCTCCAAGCTGTGACTTAACCTCTGATATCAAATACTGTGCCCTTTCTATGACATCATGAAAGAAAATTGGCAGACTCCTAACCAAGGGCTTAAAATATGCAAAAAGAGAAAAAGGCTTCACAGTGTGTGCAGGTACATATCACATGCTCCTCTTATGACAGAGGGGAGTGGAAGCCCCCTGCTCCATGACCTGGGTGCTGAATCCAAGATTGGGATCCTTGGAGTTGGAAGCTAGAGAGAAGTGAGAGGTCAGGGTGTAGGGCCAAGAGCCCATTTTGTCATTTAGCATTTTGTTGCTGGGAGGGAGCTATCTCCTTACCAACAGCAAATGCTCTCCTCGCTCCTTAACTTTCCCCTGGCATCTTCTACTGCAAAACATCTGATCATTGCCCTGCCCAGGCAGTCGACACCTTCATTCTTTCTTTAATTTCCTGTCTCTTATAGAAAGGGATCGCACAAAGCAGCCCTGTCCTTTTAAGGTGTATTTCCCCGCTTCCACACTTTTGCCTCTGTTAACTCCCTGTCCGGAATGTGGTCCTTATGTCTTAGCAGCCAGATTCCACACATCCTTGAAGGACCAACTTGGAAAGTCCTGTTCTCAGAAGACCCCAAAGCACTCCCCTCGCCACAACTTCATCTTTTCCTCCAAGGACTGTCTTGGTTTTTTATTTAGCAGAGGTAGTCAACCCTCAGGTGATAACCTCCACTTTTTATGTCTCAGTCTTGTCCTCTAGATTAAAAGGGAAAGTCTCCTTTATCCAGAACCCAGCTTCTGCCTCTGTATTTCCCACTGCCAGGAACACAGTGCCCGGCTCATGAAGTCTCAGTAAATTATGTACTTGATACCTGGCTCACTCCTTACTTTACAAATATCCACTCCAACCCTACTCACCCCTCCTCATCTCCCAAGTTCTGAGGCTCCCTAACTCCTCCCAAACCAGATCTGTGTATCCTTTCCTTTCCCAAAAGGGGGGGATGGGCTGCTGGTGGGAAGGAGAGAAGATGCAGTGTTTTTTCCACCCATCTCATGGAAAATGGAATTTGTGCTCTTCTCCGCTCCTTATGGATCAGTAGTAGCCACAGCCAGAGCGCCCTGTGGCCCGAGGAGGGTTTTTGCACTTAAGAGAGAGACTAGGACCGTAGGTTGGGGGGGGGGGTAGTCTTGAGTAGGTCCTTTTCCTAGGTGGTGGCCAGTCCTGGAGTAGCGGAGAGCCAGGGCTGAAAAGCTGTTAACATCCCTGCAGCACGCCCGGGTGCTAAGCAGCCCGTTTGGGTGGCGGTGGGTGAGGCGTCTACGCTCCGCCTGCTACGCAGCCGCCGGGCTGGCACGCGGGCGCGTTGTCGGGGTTGGAGACGTCTGAGATAGAGAGCGCGCTCCCCACTACCCCCCACCGCTCCCAGTGAGCGTGTGCGGGAGGAGCAATCGTGTGTGAGTGCGTGATTCCCAGTTCCCAGCCAGATTGCCGCCCCCCACAACCCGCAGCACATGTGTCCCCTCTTCCCCAGTTACTCCTCATCCGTCTTTCACCGCCACTCCCAGGTCGCATGGTCCAGTTCTGCCCTCAGAGGGTCCCATTTCTTTTCACCGTGGACCACTGGGGCAGTTCTTAGCCTTCCCAGAAGAGCCCAAGATCCCGCCAGTTTCTAAGGAGCCGAGGGCACCGACTAGAGTGGGGGCGGAGGGCGGGGAGAGAAGGCTGCGACTTTGGGATTGGCCCGGTCGGGTGCTTGTGGCCCCCGGAGAGCAGCCCCCGCCCCCGCTCGGCAACCACCGCCGCATTCCCAGGGGAGCGCGGAGGAGGAGCTGCTCCCCGACTTCTTTGCCCACGAAGAGGTGGGGGTCAGGGCAGTCTCCCCCGCCCTATCTATCTCTGCCCTGACAGCGCAACAAGCTTCCAAGGCAGCCATTGCCATAGAGAATCCCGAGGCTATAAAACCAAGTATCTAGGCGGGCGGCGGCTCCCGCGCAGCTAAGCCCCCCAAGTAAGGAGCTAGCACCCCAGCGTGGCCCGGCCCCCGCGAGAAGGGAGGAGGCGGAGGAACGGCGCCAGCAGCTTGAGGAGCGGCGCGCCCCGCCAGGGCTGGAGGCAGGCGTGCGCCGCGGGCGCCACCGTCTCAGTAGGGGAGCGGGGGCTGCCCGGGGTGCGGGTGAGTGGCACGACTCCAAACCACTAGGGACTGAGGGCGCCGGACACCCGGAAAGCAGCGGGAGACTAAGCAGCGGGCAGAGCTTCGGCTCCCGACGTCTGCGTCGGGCCAGGAGCAGAGCCTGGAGTAGCTAACAATCAACACCTTCAGGCGGGAGGTCCAGGGAAGGAGCAGCGAGACGCCGGGAGTGAGGCCGAGGAGCGGCTGTGCAGCGGGAACCTCAGGGGCGACCCGAGTGGAAGTCTCAGGACCCTTGGTCGCCGCCACCCACGCGGGCAGGGAGACGTACTAGAGCGCGGGCGGAGGCCGGAGCCCCGCGGGGCGCGAGGACAGGGGCGCCCCCGTGCGGAGCTGCCGGGCTGCACCGGCGCGGCGGCCGGGGCCATGCTCAAACCCAAGGACCTGTGCCCCCGAGCGGGTACGCGCACCTTCCTGGAGGCCATGCAGGCGGGCAAAGTGCATTTGGCCCGCTTCGTGCTGGACGCACTGGACCGCAGCATCATCGACTGCCGTGCGGAGCAGGGCCGCACGCTGCTCATGGTGGCCGTGGGGTTGCCGGACCCCGCGCTGCGCGCGCGCTTCGTGCGATTGCTGCTTGAGCAGGGGGCAGCCGTGAACCTGCGGGACGAACGCGGCCGCACTGCACTCAGCCTGGCGTGCGAGCGAGGCCACCTGGACGCCGTGCAGCTGCTGGTACAGTTCAGTGGCGACCCCGAGGCGGCGGATTCGGCGGGCAACAGCCCAGTGATGTGGGCGGCGGCGTGCGGCCACGGGGCGGTGCTCGAGTTCCTGGTGCGCTCCTTTCGCCGCCTCGGCCTGCGCCTCGACCGTACCAACCGTGCGGGCCTTACAGCTCTGCAGCTGGCCGCTGCCCGTGGCCACGGAACTTGTGTGCAGGCCCTCACAGGGCCCTGGGGCCGCGCTGCGGCTGCGGCGGCGGCTCGGGGCTCCAACTCTGACAGCCCGCCCGGCCGCCCGGCCCCCGCGCCCAGCCCGGAGCGTCGACGACCCAGCCCCCGCCGCCTCCCGCGGCCTCTACTGGCTCGCTTTGCACGAGGGGCAGGGGGCCATGGCCACGGTGGCGAGGCTGGCTCAGCGGGCAAGAGTTCGGGGCGGCACCGGGCGCAGGGCAGTGAGCGACCCGAGCTGGGCCGGAGCATGAGCCTGGCACTGGGTGCGGTGACCGAGGAGGAGGCGGCCCGTCTACGGGCAGGGGCCTTGATGGCCCGACCAAACTCGCCCCAGTCTTCAGGGACTGGGCGGTGGCGCTCACAGGAGGTGCTGGAAGGAGCGCCTCCATCCCTAGTGCAAGCGCCCATTGGTCTTAGCCCCCACCCGGAAGGCGGCTCTGGCCGCCTGGGTTTGCGACGACGTTCCACAGCACCAGACATCCCCAGCCTAGTCGGGGAGGCGCCTGGGCCTGAGACTGGCCTGGAATTAGAGGCCAACGCTCTGCCCCTCTCGGCCCCCGGGTCGAAGCCTTGGCAGGCAGGCACGGAGGCTGTGGTGCTGCAGGCTCAGCGGTAAAGATCGCTGAGGCCTGAGCCTACTCCCGCACCACCACGTGCGTGTCTCTGCTTTCCCTTTCTCCCAGCTCCTTCACCTCCACAGTAGCCCGACCCCCATCTCAGAACCTGTCCCCGCTGCCAAAGCAAGACCTCCACCAGAAATGAGAAAGGGACCCCCATTTGATGTCTTTGTTTGTTTTTGCTTTTGTGTGTGTGTGTGTGTGCTTATTGGTATTTCCTGCCTTTTCTGCCCCTGGATGGTGAGGTGTGGAAGGCTGGTTCCATAGGTTCCTACAAGCCCTTGGCTCAGTCCTGGATATGCCGAGGTTCCTGCCAGCTCCTGCCCAGTTCCCTTCCCCTTGCTGGGTTTCCCAACACCCTGGCAGGCAGAAGAATCAACCTAGAGAACAAAGGCCCAACACCACCCCCCATGCTGACAATAATGCCACAATCTACCAAAGTCTTCCCCCCCTCCCAATGTCAAGAGGACCAGGAGGAGCCCCAGAACCTTTTTGGACAGGAGAGTTGATTAGAAAGAAATCTGGGCAATTCTTTTTCTTAGGTAGAAACTCCTGCCTCAAGACAGGAATTTGGGCGTAGCAGAGCTCCTGGTGTTGAACACCAGTTGTCTCCCTTCAACCAGCTTCTGGGTAACTTTGAGCTCCCTCTGCCTCTCAGACCCAGGATTCAACTTCACTGATAACGTGGGATCACTTCCCCATACAACCCCTACCCAACCTGCTCCTCAGCTCAGATGCATTTCAATTCCATTTTTGAGGTTCAGTGCCTCACCCCTTGGGGCCCAGCCTTATTTCCATTCACTCTCAGAGGCCAGAAATGGAAAAGACTTAGCACTTCCACGCCCCCACGCCTCTCTGCTCCCCCGTCCCGCACGTGGGTGCTCCCGCGGGGTGGAACGGTTGCGAAGGCTTTGCTTAATTGTGCTTCTTGCAATTCTCAAAGAACTTGTGTTTGGAATCTTTGTATACCAAGCAGAAAGCAGCGGGTCTGATCTGAGTCTTAAGAACCTGACAATATCTCTTTAAATAGGAGCTCCGCGAGGGGGATAATTGACTGAAGTGTTTGCGACGTTAAACGGCGGCGTGCAGGAATCGGGAGCCCACACGAGCTGCAGGTCTGGGTTTAAATTACATCAAACTCTGGTGAGAACGGGAAGGGGCCTGTTAAACGCTCCTGCTGGGCCAATAATGAAGGGAGGACAGATGATGGTTGCTAGAGGTCCAGACCCAGGACTCCTGCTTTTCCCTCATAGCGTGGGATGCAGGCTGGGCCCTGTATTATCACCAGCCAGTTAAGTGAGTCAAGAGGCCCTCGCGGAGAGGTGGTTAAAGGTCCTGTACCCGCATGGCCCTTTGTCCCGTTCCCTGCCCTCCTACTCTTTGTACCGCCTAGCGTGGGGGCAGGGTTAACGGTAGGGAGTCTGGCGGATAGTGTGTGCGCTAGCACACGCAGCATGCCCAGCCCACGGGGTGGCGCAGGTGTGACTCTTTTTTTTCTAAGACAGTCTCACTTTGTTGCCATCAGTAGAGTGCTGTAGCGTTATAGCTCATAGCAATCTCAAACTCTTGGGGTCAAGCGATTCTCTTGCCTCAGCCTCCCAACTACAGGCGCCTGCCACAACGGCAGGCTATTTTTAGAGACGGTGGTCTCGGTCTTGCTCAGGCTGGCCTAGAACCCATAAACTCAGGCAATCTACTCGTTTCGGCCTCCCAAAGTGCTAGGATTATAGGCATGAGCCACCGCGCCCAGCTGTGAGACTCTTAATGAACTGTGAGGGTTGAGACTGCAGCCCCTCATTTGCCTGAAGTGAGGTCTTTTCAAGACGCAGGTCTGTTCGTCTTTGCAGAACGGAAGGTTTCCCACTAGTAACTCCCAGAGAACAGCCCAGAGCGAGAATGACTGTGCTGAGAAATTGGGCTTAGGGGAGAGAGGCGAGAGGTCAGGATTGGGCCATGTGTATGTGCCAGACACCTCCCCAGTCCTTCCACCGCCCCACCCCACCACCTTGCTCTGCCTGCCATAGGACGTGATCTCTGGTGCCCCCTGGCGGCAGCGCTGCGCTCTCCGCGCTGCGCCCTCGCTCGGAGCTCAGACGTAAGGTTTTATCTGGGATCACCGCAGTGTACTTCTCCCTCCGTGTGCACTTACCTATGGAATCATTTTCCTCATGTAGAATATTAAATCCAGATACTTGAAGTCATTTCACAGCAATCAAATGAGGGACAATGAACAAAAACTCGCTTTGAGAGTAGCAGGAGCCCAGAACCCTCTTCACTAAGGACCCCATGTTTTCTCTCAAGTTAAAGTTCCTCAACCTCAGAGAGACTGCTCTCTTCCAAAAAACTGGAGCGTACAGCCCTTCCCTTATGCTTTCTGAACCTTGGGACCTGCCAATTATCAGTTTTCTTATGATGCCATTTGCTTCTTTGTTTCTGACATGTTCTGCCCTCCCCCTCCCATCTTTCCCCCAAACATCTGCCTCTCCTCAGTTCCCCTGTCTGGGTAGTGGGTACACAATACCAGGGGGCCTAAAAAGTGTGGGGAGAGGGTCTGGGGGTGGGGGTGGGGAATCGTTGGACATCCCCAGTGCAAACTGCTTCTTACTGATCTTTGCTTGCTCATTTCCTCCCCTCTCAACTGTGTTCAATTTTAATGAAGTTTTTAATGGTGTAGGCAATTAAGTATTTTGGCTTAAACACAGTGCAAGGTCTGGGTTGCACATTGTATCCAAGGCTGTAATCTTTCCTGCGTCTCTGACATGTTGGTTTTGTGGTTGAGAATCACCTTGGGGTCTCTTTATTGGGTAAAGGAGGGCTTACCTCTGTGGAGTTGCCCCAAGTTTGGGGGTAGAAAGTCATGTTCTGAAAAACCACAGCAGCTTTCTCCTTTCTGAACTGAACTGTGTGTCTCATTGCCTTGCTGTCCTCATGGACTCCTTACCAGGCCCAGCTCCGTGCAGAACTTCCATGTTTCACCACATTTCACTCCCCCGAACTTCCTCTTTTTGTCAGCGCTGGGGTGTTGAGGCTGGGGCTTTCTACCTCTCCCCACCTTTAGAAGAGACTTTTCCACATACGTTGCTTTCCTAATTCTTGTTGCTTTCATCATTGTGAAGAGTCACCCAGGCCACTGGATCTCAGTACCGATCAGTGTGTGAGGCTGAAGGACACATGCCCTTTCGGAGCAAGGCTGTGTGGTGGGAGGACTATTAGCACTCAAAAGAATAGTTAATAAATCCAGTATTATTACATTGCAAGAACTGGCTTCTCTTTGCCTTACCAACTGCTCCTGACTCTCAGCTCCTTTTGAGTGATGGAAGGATGCATTTGCTGCCCGTGGAGGCTCCTGCTTTAGTGAGCCTCTGGCTCTACTGGCGCTGCTAAGCCTGGCTCCCTATGAAAGGTAAGTCGCAGATGCTGCTTCCAACTGAGCAGATGGGGCTGGAGCAATAGGACCAGGGCACCTGCCTGGGTGCCAGTGCTGGGGGAGTGGGAGGTCTGCGTGGCTTCTTGCTCTGAGCGAAGAGGTTTCGGTGAACCCTGGGCTGGGAAGATCTCAGGAGGGAAGCACCAGAATCAGAATTGGAACTAGAAATTGAAAGCTAATTTTGTCATCCTCCTCACCCCCAGGAGCCGAACCCAGGCTTCTAGATTTCCAGGCACTGTTATGCTCTTTCTCAACTCCGCATCATTTCCCTCAGTTCTGGGAAATGAAGCTGCCCACTAGAAGCAGTTTCAGACCACATCCTAGGGAAGCTTGAAGTCCCAGGAGTGAGAAGCAAAAGGGGAAGAGAGAAGCCATTGCAGAAAGTGGTCTTCAGCAACTGTGGCCACCCCCATTAAACACAGCACTTCTGCCCTGGGAAGGAGCTCTAGTTCTTACTCCCTCAGTCCCAAGGGCTTTTCACATCCTGTTTTCCTCTTTCTTTGCCCTCATTTTGAGCCAACACACTGTCAGGGTGGTTGGGTGTTCTGGGGACTAGAGCTGAGGAGCTCACAGGGGAGAGGAGGTAGGGCCACCCCAGAGTCCACTGCAGGCATCCAGCTGGAAGGCCTGGCGCCCCTCCCAGAGATGACAGGAAGCCCAGAGGTTCTGAACACTCGGTTTAATTTAAAACAGGCACAAGTGCAAACAATTCACAAAAATTTCTAGGGAAGATGGTTTTGTTTTTAAAACACTGACCCTTAAAAAAAAGTCCTTGCAATTTCTTTGCCCCAAAGCAGGCCACTAGGGAGCAGAGAAAATCTAAAAAATATTATCTAGATAGGGTCCAGACACCTGAAGTTCTTCCCTGGAATTCCCTGTCTCACAGCAGCCCTGAAGGTGGGGAGAAAGGAGACCAAGGAGACAGGTGCAGCCGTCTCCTAGCTGCCTCCTGCAGCTAGGGGCAGATGGTTCACACAAATGGGATGCCCATTTCCTTGACATGATGGAACCCTGGGAGATGGTTCACCTTCTCCCCCAGATAGGGTTCAGAAGAGGAAAACAGTCCCTGATGACCTGGTTGTAGATAAAGTTTAAAGGTAAAACAAAGTGTATTCCTGTCTCTGGCCCTAATGTTCCACAGCACAGGAAAAACTCAGAAACATTCTGCACCCCCAGGATGTTAGGTTTAACACAGACCTCTTTACTGGTCAGGTAAGAACATGGGAATCAAGAAGTGGGAAGCCAGGCCACAAAAGCCTGTCCCTTTAGGTCAGAACTTAGGGAGACAGGGCGGGTGGCAGCCTTCTTTAAGCTGGCTGTGGGTGATCTGAAGGGACTTGGACTATTACACACACACACACACACACATACTCTGTCTCACACACACACACACACGACCCCCCCACACACCCACACACAATGTTTTCTCCATCCTGTAAAAAGAGACCACCAACCCCATTCTTTCTCTTTCATTTAGCAAATGCCTCCCACCCACCCATGGCCTGTGAGTTGGCCATTCTCAGTTCTGAGCAGGCCATGTGGGGAGAGGCAGTGCAGGTGGTCAGAAGCAGTGCAGTGGGATTGTGCCTTCAGGAGGTCAGACACAGGGAGGAAGAGGGAGTCATATAATAAAAATCTTCCCTGTATCCTTCTTGAGATCCCAAGGTTTGAAGCTGGAGCTGAGAACAGCAAGTATTCGTGTGAAGACAGTCGGTCTGTCCTCTATGGTGGCCTGGGACGCTACTTTAAAAAAACCACAGCAACTTTTTCTGCTGTGTTGACCCCAGTGGCCAGGAGTGCCAGTCTCTGCGTTTCTTAGAAATATCCCTGTGCAAATAACAAGGGGTCATCTTGTAGTAGGGGTCTCCATCGTCCCAAAGGCAACTGGGGACTCTGGGGAGGAAGAGGGACTGAGGGGGCAGGTCCGGCCTGGCCCAGTGGGCTGAGGGGCAGGAGGGCGGGTTGGGACTTCACATTCAATCTTTGGAGAGAATACTGAGAGAATGAGGCAGGCAGGCCCTGCCTGCAGGCTGGTTGCCCAGTGTCCCCTGCCCATGGGCATAGGTGGCAGGTGCACTTGGGATGGGCTCAGCAGGTAGAGGTCTGCTTGCGGTAGAGCTGGATCAGGGGCACCAGGCACTCGGGCAGCCCTGTCTGCAGCAGGAAAGGGTGGTCCAGGAGCTCCTGAGCTGTGGCTCTCTCTTGGGGGTCCCGCATCAGCATCCGCTCCAGGAAGTCTCGCAGCACTGGGGAGACCTGCAGAGGCAGGGCAGCAAGAGGAAGCCATGGTTTGCTGTCACTTTGGTGTGACCTGACTGCCTGGTTCATTGTTTGAACATCTTGAATTTTCTGATTTCTTGTTGGTGCCCTTCATCCCCCAATTCCCAAGGTGTTAAATATTCTGGTACTTCAGGTGTGTGCGAGGGGCATGGAACTGATGTCAAGATGTCCAGTTTGGTACTATTCATGGTCTGAGGCAAGTAACAATTTTCTCTAGGCTTCAGTTTTCTTATCTGAAAAATGGGCTAGTGATAAAGCATGCTTGCCTTGTCTGTCACAAAAGGCTTTAGTGGAGAGTTCTAAAAAGGTCAGAGAAAAAGAAGTGTTTGAAAAATTAGAAAAAGAATGAGGTGGGGCTGGGCATGGTAGCTCACACCTGTAATCCTTGCATTCAGGGAGGTTGAGGTCAGGAATTTGAGATCAGCCCGAGCCCAAGCCAGACCCCATCTCTGCCAAAAATAGAAAAAATTAGCTGGGTGTGGCGGGAGGATCACTTGAGCCCAGGAGTCTGAGATTGAAGTTAGCTATGAAGATGCCCCTGTACTCTGGCTAGGGTGATGGAATAAAACTCAAAGAAAAAAACAAAGAAAAAAGAAAAGGAAAGAAAGAAAAAAAGAGAACAAGGAACCTGAAAAGGAAGATTTCTTTATACCTCTGAGCTTTATAGTCTTAGACAAGGCTTAAGCTATTATTTTAGAATGAGGCTGTCTTGAGCAGGAGGCTACATCTGGGAATTAGCCAATTTGAGATACCTACTATCTGCTAATCTTGGGGTTAGGAGCGCAAGCTCCAAGGACTAATCGTCTTGGAAAATATGCGCAGCCCCACCCCACTCCCACCCCCCCACCCCCGTGTTTCAGCCACAGAACTTTTGCTATTTAGACTGGGCTTCAACCCTCTGGGACATTTCTTGCTCTGGCCACCAGATGGCAGTGCCACTTAGCAGCCCGGTGCTGACCTGCCAGCAGGGGGTGTCCACAGGTAAGGCCTGTGAGTTTGCAGTGGATTTGGCAGAAGAGGGTTAATGTCTGTAATATACATGTACAAACTGGTTTTAAGGAGGAAGCTGAGGCTCAGCTGAGGTCAGGATGTGCAGTGATGGAGGACAGGCGGATTTGCTGTGTGTATCTCCTGACATATAGTGTAGAGGGGTTTATGCTCAATTAAACTTCTCTGGATTTCTCCCCAGCCAGCAGGGATTGTACTTTTCATGCTTATGGGTATTTCTGGGCACTGTCAAGTGCCTGCTCAGGAGTGACTTTACTGCTGCGGCTGCGAGGGGAGGAGGGGGACTTGGGAACTTGTTGCCATGAATATGGGAGTCTGTGCGTGGATATTGCTCCACACTCAGACTTAAGTTTTGTGTGTTTCTACACAAAGAGGAGCCTTTTCTGAGAGCCCAGACCCTCCAGCTTCTGTAAAAGGAGGCTGGGGCTTGCTGGGCACCTAGGCTTTGATCCTATTGCTTCAGAAGGATTGGGGGTCTGTGGAGTCACCCCTTATGTACCAACTGACCTTGTGAGAGTTTTTCAGCTTGGGTGGGGGGTTGTCCCGGAGCCTCTTCATGGCTTGCACTGGAGAGTCACTGAAGTAGGGTGGCTCCCCATCCACCATCTCAATCACCATGATGCCCAGAGACCAGATGTCCACCTGCAGAAGGACAATGTCCTTGACCTCAATGTCAGAGTCTGGCCCCTTGATAGCAGCTGGAGGGTATGGGAGTTTGAGGGGTAGGGAAGCAGCTGGTTCCAGCTATTTTTGGTGAGCCTGTCTCCTTCCTCTGTTTGTCACCTATCTTATGGCCAGGAGTGACCACTGCCTATGGGGACACAGCTGTCAGCCTATTTCTGAAAAAGGCCATCATATATAGGAAGCCTGGCCATACCCTACTGGGGCAACACTTGAAGGATCTGTTACTAGCAGCAAAATCACAGATGAGAGCAGTCCCATCAAAAAGCAGGGGAAAGAAATAGACTAAATGGGAATCTGAGAACTAGGGTCATGTTTAGTGAGGGCTCGGGAGAGGACCACAAACAGAAGAGCTGTGTGGCTCAAGCATCTTTTGGGAGGCCCGGGGGATGAACGGAACAGTTACCTCAGTGGCATACAAAGACCTGGAGATCACTTCAGGAGCCATCCAGTAAGGAGTCCCCACCAGAGACTTCCTCTTAGGGACATCTTTGCTGATCTGAGCACAGAATCCAAAGTCTGAGAGCTTCACCTGGGGCCAAAAAGGAAGTGAGTGGTGGACCAGGAGGAAGAGGGGTGCTGGGAGCAGAGAAGTGAGGGCATGGCTGTGCCAGGGAGGGAGAGCGGCCTACCCTGCCATCAAGGGTCAACAGAATGGAGTCACTCTTGATGTCTCGGTGGATGACACCCTGGGCATGCAGGTAAGCCAGGGCCTGCAGCACAGCCTCGCACACAGTAGCAATCTGCTCTTCATTCAGCCTGGACAGGGAAGGCAGGGTATCCCGATGGAAGACAAATGTTGGCTTTGGCAGGGCTGTGTGGTCGCTGGGCGGGACAGAGTATTGAGTCCCTGATACTGGACCCCATGGCTCCCAGGCAGTCTGTGTGGCAGCCCAATCAGGCCATAGCCCTGGAGAAAGCTAGGGCCCGTGCCCCACCCTTCTTTTCCCATTCCCAAGACCACTGATTCTCAGTTAACCCAAACAGGCAAGGGGCCCAGGATGACCTGACAGTGCTGTCCAACTACCCTGCCGGGGTGATGGTGGGGACAACCCACACTCTGGGCCCAACCTTCCCAGCTGCCCACCTGACTTGGGAGATGATGTCGGTGAGGGCCCCGCCCTGCAGGAACTCCATAAGCACCCACAGCTCCTCGCCCACCAGGTAGCTCTTGTACATCTCCACCACGTTGACGTGCTGGTAGTCCCGCATGATTACCACCTGGGGGAGGTGAGGGGCCTAAGCGCTGGGCATGGTGCCCACAGGGCTTGGCCACCTGCTGCCCCCGCTCACAGATGCCCAGCCTGGTTGTGTGCTCACTGTGCATCCCAAATGCCCCCACCCATGTCCCACCCTGTCTTCCCACCTCATTAAAGAGCAGCTCCCTGCGCTGCTGCTTCCTGAGGTCCATCATCTTGACAGCCACCTGGCGGCCCGAGTGCTTCTCCCGGGCCAGGCAGACAATGCCTGTGGAGCCTTCACCAATCTTCACATAGCTGTCTAGTAGCAGCCGGGGGTCACCCTGGTCCACCACCATCCTGAGTGCAGCCTTGAACTGCTCATGTGTCACAACTCCCGTGTCCTCACCAGCCAGAGCACCCTTGGTCACGATTGGGTCCTGGGGCAGGTACAGATTGCTGGTGCTGATCTGGGCATGCCGGGTGCGGGGGGAGCCTGCGGGGGAGGACCGGCCTGGAAGTGGGCCGGCAGCTGGGCCTGTGCGAAGAGACTTCTGGGGGCTGCTGCTGGTATCTGAGGTGGTTAGAGGGCTGAAGGTCCCCACTGGCTGGTCTGAGGGCAAAGACTGAGCCTTGGCCACTAGGCTTGACGGGGAGTCTTTCTGTGGCAGACGGAAACAGGAGTTGGGCTGCAGGGACAGAGAAAGAAACAAGGGGCATGAGCTGTGTGGGAGCATTTGGAACAAGTGTCCCAGAGGCCAGGGGTTACCACTGTGACCCCTGAAAATCGGCAGTGTCAGTCAGGGCATCAGACCAAACGGGAGGTGCTGTGAGCAAAGGTCTTCAGAGCTGAGGCTCACTGCAGTCCTGCGGTAAGTCTGTCCCACCGCTCCAAGGGGAGCAGGCTCTTCACATCTGCTCTTGTGTACCTGGGAGGACAAGGACAACTGGGTCCCTGTGGGGTCCTGTGTTGGGTATTTTTTCCTGGGTAACTGATAGCTAGGCCCCAGGAGGCCCCTGTGAGGCAATCTTCCTTCTGTGCTGAGGGGACACCCAGAGGATGTGGGTCAGAGGTGTTCTTCTCTCCTGCTCCCAATTTCTGAGCCCATGGGGGGAAGAGGCCCCAGAGAGTAGGGTGGTGGCTGTGAGCAGCTGTGACTCAGATTTCAGGACTAGGGCAGGAAAGCATCGGCTGGGGGCTGATAGGGAGTCTGCCTATCTCTCCTGGAGGTTATTTCTCCAATGGAGGACCATCCTGGGAGTTCTCAGGCGTTCCTCTTGGTCTGGGATCTGTACCAGAGCCATCTGGAAACAGGTGGGGAGATCTAGCCAAGCCCAAGCCTTGAGGCCAGGGATAGGGAGGTATCTTAATGACTCCCCAAAGTAGTCTTCCACTTCCTCCCAAGCATGAAACTCTTGGCTAAGGACACCCCTCTCCCACCCCACTACCCCTCAGCAAGGGAGAGAGGCAAGAGGCCTATCTTCATGGCCTCTGTGAGGGAAGGAGGGAAGGTGGAGGCAAGGGCAGTCTGGGCCTCCAGTGAGCCCTCAGGCCCAGGCCTGGAAGCCTGTGTGTTTTCTTGCCTTTCCAGGCCCCAGCCCCCCACTGGCCCTGGCAGGAAGGGAGCCCATCCTTCTGTTCTCTCCAAGGAATTGGTGATATGTAACATGACCCCTCATGGAGATAGTGTGTTTTTAAAGGCACCTGGAGAGGGACCCTTTAGGGGCTGCAGAGAGGCCTTTCTGGAACTTGTCCAAACTCATCACATAGGTGGTTGTCTAGGTGCCCGGGGGTCCTGATCCTGAACCCACAGGTGAGCCGACTTACAGGAAATCTCAGGAAGTCAGCTTGAGGTCCCCAGTCGGCTTTGGCTGGACTGCTTGATGGGGAACCCTGAATGCAGGCTTTGGGGCTTACCAGGTTCAGCCAGAGTCTGTCCAGCTTCTTTAGCACCTCCCCTCCCCTCCACTCCATCCCTGCCGGAAGTCAAGGCTTCCACTTCTAGCCCAGCCCCTGGCCTGCATGTGCATAGTGCCACACTATGGCAGACTCCTGCTGCCCCCACCCTGCCTGCCCACCCAAGTATGTGCTGTGCCTGCCTCCGGCTCAACCTATGCAAGAAGGGAGCCAGAACCCACCCCCCAAGGACTGCTCAAAAGTACCGCATCCCCACTGAGTGAACTCAGACAGTACCTAGGTCCCCCTATGTCTTGGCCAGTATCTAATTCACTCACTGCCTCTCCTCTATATAGTAGAGCAGTGGGACCTCTGGACTGGGGTGTCAGGAGCTGGGGTCTGCAATGAGCTTTAGGTAAGTCACCTCTCTGAGCTCCAGTCTGCTCTACAAATGTGGGGGCTGTGGGTAATGATCTGGGGAGCCAGGTAAACTACAGATTTCTGGGTCTCAGAGACTGATTGAGTGGGTCCCCAGAGACGAGGCTGTAGTTTGTCAAGTGGGTGATGCAGGCAGCTGTGGAGCACACTCTGAGAAGCTCTAGATGAGCGGGCTGGGTGATTCACGGGCTTGGGCAGCTTCTAAAAGGGGTGGGACTGTGCTGGCCACTACAGAGGACAGGATGCATGTCCTGGGAGTAGAGGAAGGGGAGAATGGGCTCAGTTGCCCAAGAAGCCCTCAAAGCCCTGTAAAGACTCAGGGCTGTGAGGAGACACCTGCTGGCCTGCGAGGTGTGGCCTTGACTCAGAAACCTGCGTTCCAAGCAGAAACCAGCACAGGGTGGAGAGCTTGGGGCCGCCTAAAGCTCCTTGTGAGGTTCTGTAATGGCAACCTTGACCAGTCCCTATGCCACAGTTCCTAAGGAAGTCTGTGAAATGATTTTGCCTTCTGACCCCTGGGGCTCTGCATGACTGTCTCTGCTCTGTGGATGTGCAGGCATGGTGGGGTTGGGTGGGGTTCTCCCTCACTCTCCATGGTCAAGGTCCCTAGGGTGATGGTGGCAGAAGGTGGGTCCAGTCAGGAGCCTAGGACCAGCATGGTCAGGGACATGAGGTGATATGGGGGCAGAGCCAGCTTGGTCTTCACCCTGGAATGATCTGTTCCCAAGTGTCTTTTCATTGGCCTTGCTACCTGTCTCCACAAGGAAAGAGCTTTTACTCAGTGTGGCCACAGCAAGGACCAGATGAAGCTTGTTAAGCCATACCAAGAAAAAGAAAGGCGTGGGGGGCGCCCGTAGCTCAGTGGGTAGGGTGCCGGCCACATACACCAAGGCTGGTGGTTCAAACTCGGCCCGGGCCTGCTAAACAACAGTGACAACTGCAACAACAAAAAAAAATAGCTGGGTGTTGTGGTGGTGCCTGTAGTCCCAGCTACTTTGGAGGCTGAGGCAAGAGAATCACTTGAGCCCAGAAGTTTGAGGTTGCTGTGACGCCATGGCACTCTACTGAGGGCGACATAGTGAGACTCTGTCTCAAAAAAAAAAAAAAAAAAGAAAGAAAGCTAGATTAATTCTGGAGTTACTTATGTGACTAAGACCTCTTGGCAAAGAAGCCACTGGAACAGTCATACATATAGTTATGGTAATGCTACGTTTTCCCTCCCTTGGCTGTGGCTCCCTAGCTATGGGTTTAGGGGGCTATACTATAAGTGTCCTAAAGGGAGAAGCCATATCTTAATATATATTTTCAAAAATAAAGCCATTTATTGTGGGCTTACCACTTTGACAAGTGCTTTAAATGCATTATCTCATTTAATTCTCAGAACCCTGTGAGTTCTATTATCCCGTAGGTGCTAGAACCATGGGACTCCTCTGACAACTGGCCCAGTGCTGGGGTCTTACTGGTTCTGAACATCCTCAGCATATAATGGAGAACATGGTAGACAGTACATGCTTAACCAAGTGTGCCCTTCAGACTCTAACTGGAGCACTTCTAAGGCCCCAAGTCCCTAACAAACTCTCCTGCCTGTCCCTACTCTAAGTCTTCTTGCTCTTTTTGGCCGAAGTGACTGACTCCAGGCCATGCTGCATGGGGCTGGGTACAGGAGTCCTGGGCTTGTTCTCTGGCAATCACAGTCTTGGTGGCCTGACCTCCCAGGGTGCCAGTGCATGGACTGCTGCTATGGAAGCTGCTATAAGTGTCCAGAGTCAACACCGGATGTGCTGAGTGCAGAGGGCTGCTGGCTTAGTTTTGGGCCTGGGGAGGAGGTGGTGGAGGAGGAGGGCACCTGCTACTCCCCAGTAGTGTTGAAATTTGCTTAAAGCAATGAATGGTTTGCAACAGGGGTGCTCAAGGGATATCTGGCGATGCCGGGAGTCATTTTTTGGTTGTCCCAACTAGAGATACTACTAACATTTAGTAGGTAGAGGCCAGGGATGCCACTGCCGTGCACAGGAGCGCCCCCACAGCAAAGGACTGTCTGCTCCAAATGTCAACAGTGTGGAGATTGAGAAGCCCTGTCCTGGAGCCACACAGAGGAAGTCTCAGCCCCACCTTTTAGAGGTCTAGCTTGAAAGTATATATCTAGAAAGGTCTGTCTGAGGTGCCAAGGAGGGAACTACTCGCCTGCATTTGTAACTGTGGTATCTCCAAGCCCAAGATGACCACCACTTGCTTCCATAGGTGTGTGGTGGACACCCCAGCACACCCACGTAGCAGCCCACAGTAGGTAGTAAAGTGTGCAGGGTGAACAGGCCTTCTCCCTTGCTGTGAGGTGCTAGCAGGAGCCCAGAAAGATACTTGTCAGTGCCCAGACCAGTGGTGACACCCCCTTTATCCAAATTCCCGAAGCCCACCCAGCAGGACCGCCAGAAGGCCGAGGGGGCTCAAGCTCCCATTCTCATCTCCTGTGTTGTGCACTGCCCCCTCCCACCTTAGCTTTCTGAGGAGTGTCTCCCCAGGGGTACAGCCTCTGAGACGCCTCGGCTCACAGACATCCATGTTCCTCACACAGACATATCAAGCCACACCCCACGGAGGAGCCCAGCGGGGGACTGAGTATACAAAGCCAAGAACCTTCCCTGGGTACCTGAGTTGGCAATGACCTAGAAAGGCTGAAGTCCAGGCCAGCCCCACCCATGTCAGGCTGGACCACACTCACCCCACTGCTGACAGGGGAAGACCCAAGCTTGTTCATAAAGCCCTGCCAGGAGGGAGAGAGGCTTCATTACTCATGCCACGGTCAGCAGCTGTTTCCCAGGCTGGCTTTAAAGCCCGGTCGGGAAGGTGCTAGAGAATAACTGGCTGCCATGGTTATGAAGCCTCTTCAGAAGCAAGAGCAAGAGTGCCCGGGACCAGCAGTTCTGAGCGGGCACCCTCTCCCACCTTCCTCCACTGATTCACTCACAAGGCCTAGGGTTGTCTCACCCTCTCTGAGTCAGTCTTCTCATCTGCCAAATGGGAAAGGATATTACTGTCACTATGGACAGGGCCTGTAAAAAGCAAAATGTGCTCCAATCTGCCTGCCAGGGAATGTCACCCTTGGGGCTCCCTTCACTGTTTCCTTTCTCTGAAGAAAAGGTGCATGCTGGCAAAGTTGGCTACCCTGCTGTTGCTGGACCAGGGAAATTCAATCCTCCAGGTTTTCATATGGCCATACACTGGGAACAAAGGACAGGATGTGAAAGAAAGCAACTACCATGAAGCAGAGGAGAGAAAGGAAGGGAGGGAGGAAGAAGCCAGCTTCACTGGGAAAGGGGTTATCATGTACATTTCTGCCACCTCAGGGACTCTGGAAGTCCTCAGGGGGTGCTGGGGTGAGGGAGGGGTAGAGCAGGCCACCCCTTGTGGAGGGCGCAGGCTGAGCTGGGTCAGGGTAGACTCCTTAGCTGAGGCTTGGTCACTTTGGCCTTTCTCTATCTCCCTAGCCCTGACTCTGTAAGTAGGGAAGGGCAGGCAGGGCTTGTGTCCCTGACACCTGTTCCCCAGAGGACACCTGCCAGGCCAGGCTCCCTACCCTCCCGAGTGTGGCGGCAGAGGTAAGCCTCAGCCCAACTTACCTTGCTCTGTGGTGGAGGGCCCGGCTTGCTGCTGCTCAGAGGGCCTGTGGCAGGAGTGGACAGGAACATGCTTCGGAATAGTCTGCGCTTAAGGCTGCTCTCCTGGGTCTTAGGGCTAGGGCTGCCCTCCCCACCTGACCTGCCTGTGGCCGAGCCCACCAGGCAGGACTGTGGCCGGGCCTCCTCTGAACCATGCTTGGCAGACTTCATCCCACGCCTACCCGCAGCCAGGGTGGGTGAGGCGCCTGGTGGGGAACTCTGCAGGCAGGCACCCAGCTGTAGGCAGTGCTGCGAGGTACCTTGGAACTCCACAGGACCCAGGGACTGTGCCTTTGTGGCCAGCCCATTGGGCAGGACCCCTGGGCTCTGTGGCTCGGGCCATGGCATCTGCTTGTGGCCTGCTGGTGTGTCCCCGCTGCAGCTGAGGTAGAGGCTGTGGGGGTCAGTGCGCTCAGACTGGGGGCTCTGGAGGTACATGTCTGGGTCGGTGGCCCACTGCTCATCCCCCAGCAGCCCCAGGGACTGTGCTCGCCGCCGGCTGGTGGGGCTGCGGCCACGCAGGGTATTAGAGCTGATGACTGACAACTTTTGGATATCATTGAGCAGCCCCGAGATGTAACCATCCACGGGCACTGAGCTGCCCCTTACCACTGTCTGTAGAGGGAAGAGAAAAGAGTGAGGGGTGGTTCAGAGGTCAGGGTCAGAGAGCATCACCAGGGGTCATGGGGAGGACCACCTAAGGACCTCACTTGCACCCATTTATTGATTTCTTGAATCATTTACCAGGGTCCACAGTGGGCAGACATGTGGGGTGCGGGGTGTAGAGTTACAGGGAGAAGGCTGCCTGTCAGCGGGGCAGACAGGTGCGTACCATGGGGTTACAAGCCTTCATGCCCAGCACTGTGATCAGCTGAGCCTGGGGAGCCACAAAACACTGGGGCAAGGGCTCCATCCTCCAGGACTACCTGTGGCCTTTGGAGAGGTTTGACAAGGCAGAGACCAGGTCCCACACACTGGCTTTGTGGCCTCCAAACTCTGACAGGGCCCTTGACTCTAACTCCTACCATGCTCTTGGGTCTACTTGTCTCAAACCATTTGACTCAATTCCCCTGGTCTGGGACAGTCCCAGCCCCTTTGGGGCTATAGGTCCAAATACTACATGGGACATGTGCTAAAGACTATTCGTTATTATCTGAAATTCAATTTTAATTGGGCATTTTATATTTTGATTTGCTAAATTTGACAACCTTACCACCTTGCAGAGAGGGTCTCCCCCAGCTCCTCCTCCATGGATCACCCAGGGAGAGCATGGCAGAATGATTAGCAAAGTATTAAATAGCGGCTAACTGCACGGTTCCTCCAGGGGCCTTTGGCATCTAGCTAAGCCTGGTGGAGCTGGAGAGCCTACACTTGGACTTGCTATCCCCACCTGCCCTTCTTACCTTCATGGGCTGGAGCTGCACCCGCGTGATGCGCGAAGGATCTACCACGGGCTTGGGGCGGCGCAGTGTGTCCAGAATGTTCTGCCATTGTGGTGGGAGGCCCACAAACTTGCCTTCTTTGGGGTCGAAGGAGGTGTGGACACGGTGCTGGAAGTTCTGTGGGGCTGAGATCTCAGGGCGTTTCTTCTTTTTCTTGCGGAACATGGTGCCTGCAAGGGGAGGGAGGGTTGAGCAGAGCTTCAGCCCAGGAACCCTGGATGGCTGCAGGGAGTGCTGGGGTACGGGGCTCTGGAGGGCCCCGGTATAGCTCCTCTGATCCCCATCTTTGGCTTCCCTTCACCCCATCCCTTCTTTCTCAGGGAAATGGCTGGCTCCCAGCAGAACGGTCCCAGAAACAAGAAAGTGCCATAAATAAGCCAATGCAAACTATAAACAAAAAAAGAGGTGTCTGTCTGCTTGTCTGTGCCAAGTCCCCTGCTGAGCAGGCAGACTCTGGGGGTGTGTTTTTATAAAATCTAAAGCCCATTACAAATATCCCACTGTCAAAGAATTAAAATGAGGAAAAGAGGAAGGAAAGCTAGCAACCTCTTTTTATGAAGCAAATATGACCTTGGCTCTTACACCAGCCAAGAGGAATACCAGAAAAGGAAAATTTTACCCAATCTCACCTATGAACATAAATGTGAAAATCCTAAACAAAACTAGTACATTAAATCCAATGGTATGTTAAAGTTTTTTGTTTGTTTATCTTTTGTTATTTATCACAATCAACTCAGGTTTGTCCCAGGATGGTTCAACAACAGAAAACATGTTAATGTGATACATGGCATTAATAAAAAGCCAACCAGCTGATTCATAGACATGTTGCCCAGTCTGGGACCATGTACCATAAGACCATATTGAACAGGTCCTCATGGTCACTACGTACTTTGCCTCAATTCCAGAAAGGCCCTGAGTCAAATGGACAGCCCAGGGTGGGTGAGAGGCAGCTATCTTAGGGGCAAAGCTCTCCAGAGAAGGCAGAGACCTCTGCCCCCATTCCCTTGGACCCTTCTCTCTGGTTTTGGCATTCTGATTGTGTAAAACATCACATCAAGCATAAATCCCTCCTCTTGCTACTTTTGGCTCTAAGTTCCTGCTGAGCTCCATCAACACTTAGGAGTGACATGGGCTTGACTAGATCTGAGGGAGGGAAACTGAGTCCTGGAGGCATGGAATTGACTCCTCCAAAGGAATGCTCTAGGCTTTCCTTCAGGGTAATACCAGGCCTGGAACCACATGCTGATGGAAGATAGGTCAGGGGGTGCCCACTTGAATGCTTTTGTTTTTGTTTTTGAGACAGAGCCTCACTTTGTCACCCTTGGTAGAGTGCTGTGGTGTCACAGCTCACAGCAACCTCCAACTCTTGGGCTTAGGCGATTCTCTTGCCTCAGCCTCCCGAATAGCTAGGACTACAGGTGCCTACCACAACGCCCAGCTATTTTTTGTTACAATTGTCACTGCTGTTTTAGTTGGCCAGGGTCAGGTTCGAACCCACCACCCTCGGTATATGGGGCCGGCGCCCTACCCACTTGAGCCTCAGGCACTGCCCCACTTGAATGCTTTTGGATTTGAAGGGGCTCAAAACACCTCCATGGGTTCTTATGTCATCTGAAAAGGTCAACTGTAGGTTTCAAAAAACAAACTGAAACATGTTTCTTGAATTGAATGCTTGGATTACTCATCTATCCAAAGATAAATGGAAAGCAGGACCATCACATTCCCTTTTGACTTCTCTTCTGGAAATAGCATTTTCCTGGTCATTGTAGTAGGTTCCGCAGGAGGTCACAGATCTGGGAGACAGCTGGTGCCCACTCAGAAAGGCAGGGGCCCCCGAACAACCACTATGTGTGAGTTCATCTGAATCCATGTCACACCTCCTGGAATGTCAGTCGTTTGATTTTTTTTTGAGACAGAGCCTCAAGCTGTCGCCCTGAGTAGAGTGCCATGGTGTCACAGCTCATAGCAACCTCCAACTCTCAGGCTCAAGCAAGTCTCCTGTCTCTGCCTCCCAAGTAGCTGGGACTACAGGCACCCGCCACAACGCCCGGCTATTTTTAGGTTGCAGCCGTCATTGTTGTTTGGCGAGCTTGAGCTGGATTCGAACCTGCCAGCTCAGGTGTATGTGGCTGGCACCTTAGCTACTTGAGCCACAGATGCCAAGCCATGTCAGCCATTTTTTTTTCCAGGAGTCTATCAAACACCCTAAAGGCAGAGCCAGATATGTAGGATCCCTACAGATCAAGCACTTTGAGATTACACTCCTATTTGAGTTACAGGTAAGTTATAGAGAGTATCCCATTAATTTGGAGAAACTTTGAACAAATTACCTAAACCTGTAATCCCCAACCCCTGGGCCTTGGACCAGTACCAGTCTGTGGCCTGTTGGGAAATGAGCTGCACAGCAGGAGGTGAGCAAAGCTTCATCTGTATTAACAGCTGCTCCTCATTGCTCATACCAACACCTGGGCTCCATCTCCTGTTATCAGCCATGGCATTAGATTTCATAGGAGGGCAAACCTACTGTAAACTGCATATGGGCGGGATCTAGGTTATGTGCTCTTTATGAGAATCTAATTCCTGATGATCTGAGCTGGAGTTGAGGCAGTGATGCTAATGCTAGGAGCATCTACAAATACAGATTATCATTAGCAGAGAGATTTGCCTACTCAGAGACCATAATAAATCAATTGCTTGCAGACTCTTATTAAAACCATCCCCCCGGGTCAGTAACTATAGCTCAGTGGCTAGGGTGCCAGCCACATACACCACATACAGCCACAAACCCAGCCTGGGCCTACCAAACAACAATGACAACTGCAACAAAAAAATAGCCGGGCGTTGTGGTAGGCACCTGTAGTCCCAGTTACTTGGGAGGCTGGGGCAAGAAAATTGCTTAAGCCCAAGAGTTGGAGGTTGCTGTGAGCTGTGACAGCACTGCACTCTACAGAGGGCAACAAAGTGAGACTCTGTCTCAAAAAAATAAATAATAAAAAAATAAAAATAAAACCACCCCCCCTGCCCTGGTCTGTGAAAAAACTGTCTTCCATGAAACCACTCCTGGTGCCAAAAAGGTTGGAGACTGCTGCCCTAAACCATTTGAGCCAATAGAATTAATGAAGGATAGCTCACAGGGCTTAGCAACTATGAGGTAAGCAGAGTCTTAGTAAATGGAGGCCGTTTCTCTTCCAACGTTACCTGTCTCTGCATCCTGTCTTGAAGCTCAAAAGGCCCTCCAGACACTGGCACTTGGGCAGACACATGACTGGGAGTGATGCCAAACTCCTTTCCTCTCAGATTTACTTGTTAGAGAGTCATGCTTCGTTTCAGGGTTCTGGGGTCTAGGAATCTCGCTGTATCTCCACCATGTAGACTCTTCATGGTTTGGTAAAATTTGACCTCTTCCCTCTCAGCCTTTGTCTTTTGCTGCAGAACAGTCCTCATTCAGCAGGTCTATCCTCCCAGCCTCTCAGACAGGCCCTCTACCCCTGGATTAGTTTAGCTGACTGTTTCACCCTCCTTCCTTGCTCTGTGAAGTCTTCTGGAGGGGCAGGGACATACCCTAGAGCTGAAGAAGGACTGCTAATACTTTTCCTTCAAGAACATCTCTCCCCCCAGCTACCCTCCCCCAACCTAAGCCCGTGGCTTTGGCTGCAGGAACACCTGGGGAGGGCATCTTTAGCAAATGGCCTAAATGACTTTGGTGTCTCCCTCCTAAGTCCACTCTTAACAGTGATTCCAGAACAAGTTCTTCCCAGAGGCAGCAGGAAAGGCCTGAGGAGAAAGGTCAGCCCAGAGTCCTAGGGGTTGCGGTGATGAGAATGGAAAGCTAGCAGAATCAACGGGGCGAACTCAGGCTTGGAGGTGGGGGGTAGTGATTTAGAAACCAGAGGCAGTCGGTTAGGTAATGGGAAAGGGACAACATGAAGGAAGGCTGCTTAAGGAGGGGTAAACCAGCCCGGGTCAGAAATGGAGTAGGTTAAAACTCTTGTGATGATCAGCAGTGAGATGGTATTTGTGAAGAGCCACTGCATTCTAGCCTGGGCAATGTAGCAAGACCTTGTCTCTAAAGAAAAAATAAAAATAAAAAGTTTAGAAAATAAAGGGAGGCTGCTAGGACTCCTCTGTAACATAGTAAGGCCGGCATGGTATGGATGTATGGGACAACATGATTGTGTAAGTAGAAAATCCAGAAGAATCTACATAAAAACTTTTGGGATTACATAAGTAAATTTAGAAGATCCCTGATTCAAGATCAATATTTTAAAAAATGAAGGCTTGGCACTGGTAGCACGGTGGTTATGGTGCCAGCCACATGCACTGAGGGTGGTGAATTAGAACCCCACCCAGGCTAGCTAAACAACAATGGCTACTGCAACCAAAAAAAAAAAAAAAAAAAAAAAATAGTCGGGCATTTAATGGGCGCCTGTAGTCCCAGCTACTTGGGAGTCTGAGGCAAGAGAATCACTTAAGCCCAAGAGTTTGAGTTTGCTGTGAGCTGTGATGCTATAGCACTTACCGAGATGAGACTCTGAGACTCAAAAGTGAGACTGTCTAAAAAAAAAAAAAAAATTTTTTTTAAATGAATTTCTACGTATCAGTAACAAATAAAGAAGTTTTTACAAAGATACCATTTATCATTTGATATTAGGGCAAACTAGGACAGACAGAAAAAATATCAAATACCTAGGAATAAATCTAATAAATGATGTGCAAAGTCTTTATATTGAAAAACATAAAACATTACTAAAGATATTAAAGAATGTTCATAGATTAGAAGATTTAATACTGTAAAGAAGTCAATTTTTCCCAAATTAACCTACAGCACTATTTCAATCTCAAAATCTCAGAATCTCAGCAATTTTGGGGGTAGAAATTGACAGGCTGATTCCTATACATTTTAGAATATTTAGAGAAATACAAAGAACCAGGAATAGCCAAGACAATCTTAAAGAACAAAGTTGGAGGATTATAATACGTAGGTATCAAAATTTATCAGAAAGCTGCAGTAATTAATTTAATGTGGAATAGGCACAAGGATTGACAAATGGTCCAAGAACTCTCCCACAAAGGAGAGAATCCAGAAATAGACCACTCAGATGAGATCACTTGATTTATGACAAAGGTGGCACTACAGTGTGGTGGGGGAAATGAGTGATCTTTTCAATAAATGCAGCTGATGCTATTAGATATCCATATGGGGAAAAGTGAGGCCTGAAAAATCAGTTTATATGATTCTCCAAAATTAACTGGAAATTGATCATAGTCCTAAATGTGAAAGGTAAAATAATAAAGCTGGTGGGAGAGACTGGGAGGTCCCATAGCCTGGCAGTCCCCTCCCCCCCATTGTGAGTGATATCACAGGCTGGAGTTTGGTGGACTGTCCTGGAGCCCCTGACCTGCTGGGGCCAAAACCTGTTCACACCTATAGGTCTCAAGACAAATTAAACTACCAAAGTTTTCTTTGCACAAAGCAGAATTCTTTTTTTCTTTTCTTTTTTTTTTTTTTTTTTTTGAGACAGAGTCTCACTTTGGCACCCTCAGTAGAGTGCCATGTTGCCACAGCTCATAGCAAACTCTTGGGCTCAAGTGATTCTCTTGCCTCAGCCTCCTGAGTAGCTGGGACTACAGGCACCCGCCACAGTGCCTGGTATTTTTAGCAATGAGGTCTTGCTCTGGCTCAGGCTGGTCCTTTTTTTTTTTCAGAGACAGAGTTTCACTTTGTTGCCCTCAGTAGAGTGCTACAACTCACAGCAACCTCCAGCTCTTGGGCTTAGGCAATTATCTCACCTCAGCCTCCCGAGTAGCTGGGACTATAGGCATCTGCCATAACACCCGGCTATTTTTTTGTTGTTGCAGTTTGGCAGAGGCCAGGTTTGGACCTGCCACCCTTGGCATATAGGGCTGGCACCCTACTCACTGAGCCACGGGCGCCACCCTTCAGGCTGGTCTTGAACCTGTGAGCTCAGGCAATCCACCCGGTTCGGCCTCCCAGAGTGCAAAGCAGAATTCTTGATGTATAAGTTAGGAACAGGCAATTATTTCTAAAGACTCCACCTATACTAATTGGGCAATGCAGTGTGAATACAGTGAATAGTTGGAAGGAGAAACATCCAAATATTAATTGTTGCGTTTGACTGGAAGGGCTACTGATGATTTCCTTCTACTCTATCTTTCTTCTCTGAAGTTTTCCTTGAAGACAATGGATTGGGGCCGGGCATGGTGGCTCAAGCCTGTAATCCTAGCACTCTGGGAGGCTGGGGCAGGTGGATTACCCTGACCTCATAGGTTCGAGACCAGCCTGAGCAAAGGCAAGATCCCGTCTCTAAAATAGCCAGGGGTTGTGGCGAGTGCCTGTAGTCCCAGCTACTCAGGAGGTTGAGGGACTCAAGAGAATCACTTGAGTCCAAGAGTTGGAAGTTGCTGTGAACTATGTCGCCACGGGACTCTACCGAGGGTGATAAAGCGAGACTCTTGTCTCAAAAAGAAAAAAAAAAGAAGACAATGGATTGCTTTTCTAAAGAAAACAAAAGAAATAATTTTAAATAAGGAGGAGAGTGATGGTGGAGACTGTTCCCCAGTCACTGGGAGTGAATCGCCCAGGACATAAACATCCCCAGCATTGCTCAGATCACACCCACCTGCCCAGCCAGGGACCCTCCATTTGCCATTTCTAGGGCATTCTTCTTCACCCCAACTTCCAAGGGCTCCGAGGGCTGAGGGGCGGTGTTGCTACAACAGCTATGGGGCCTTGTGTTAAATCAAAGAGGCTATCCTTAACATCTCCACCTCTGCATCCACACTCTGATTCATCCAGCAGAGGGGCTTGCCTCAAAGAAGACACACCTGAGGAGGCAAGGAAGATGATTTCTCCCCACAGAGCCAGTGCCTGCCTTTCCTTCTGCCTAGCCTGAAAGAAATGATGTGGGCCTTAGGTGCTGAGGTGGACATGGGCAGGAGCTGGGTGGTAGCTCAGGTGGCCCCAAAGCCCCCAGCCCTTCCTGCCTGACACCTGCCACAACACACAGGATGGGGAGGGAGGCTGCCCTGAGGGTTCTTCTCCAGGCTGGAAACAGGCTGCTAAGTTGGAGGAATGCTGTGAGCACACCTCCTCTGAAGGTCTGCAGACTTTCCCTTTGGGATGGCTGACCCAGGACTGGATCAGGAGGATGCCCAGTGCTGGGAGGGAAGGGCCCAGCCTGAACCAGTTTAAGAAGGAAAGTCCTCTGGCACAGGTCAGGCAGGCTCCTGGTTCACTCTCTCAGGTGCCAGAGAACCAGAGTGGGGGAGGTGCCTCCAGGCTTCCTCAAAGGCAATCTCAGGCCTACCTCTCAGAGCTCACATCCAGGGCCACAAGGCTTCATGCTGGCTCAGTGTGGACCTTAGGGCTTGGTGTTCTTAAGTCCTGGCTTGTGACCTTGGCCTGCTCTCCGTCTCTAGGCCTGAGCATTTCCATTGGTGACAAGGGAATGGACTCATTCACCTCTGCCAGCTTCTCTAGGCAGTGAGAGGAAGGAACAGCAACTGTTTTGCTTAAGGAATTTTAGGTATTTCAAATAATCATCCCTCAGGGAGAGTGTAGTGTAAGTACAAGGCCCTGAGCTAAGCATGTCACCCACCGATGAACTCTCACCACAGCCTAAGGTAGCACTATCACTGTCTTCACTATGCAGATGAGGAAACTGATACTCAGAGGGATGAAGTGATTTGAGCAGCAAAGAAAGGGCAGACCTGAACTGACCCAGACCCAGATGTGAACTTGGCTACAGTTGGCCATCAGCTCCCCCCAGCCACCTTGTGTCATTCTCAGGCCTACCACAGACACTTTGGAGAAGGACTTGTCCTTAAATCACAGGCCCAAGATAGAAGTAAGCCCCCTGAGTTCTACAGAACTCAGTACCACTGGCATCCAGTCTGAGGGGGGCCTACAGAGGACCCTGGCACCCTGAGATCTGCAGAGTTGCTTGACCTGTGTTCTCTTTGGCAACTGTTATCCCCACACATTCTACACAGAGCCTTGGGTCTCTCCTGGCCCCCTGGTGCGAGTTACTGTGAGCAGATAACAATCTTTCATTGGAATAATCTCACTGGCCAGGATGATTTTTCTCAAACTTTACTTTCTGAAGTTTAAATATAAAATCATATCATTCATTTCTTTATTCAAAAGGTATCTATCATATACCAGGCTCTGGAGAGCACAGTAAACCAGACAAAATCCTTGCTCTTGTGCAGTTTTGTTGGCTTCTTCCAAATGTTGTGTAAGTTCTGGGATGTGGGAAAATCATCTGTTAGGAATGAGGCTGGTGGGATTCCTTGCCATTTCTAGGCCAAGGGAGAGAAGAGGCGGCTACACGTGGGGTGGACTCAGTATAGAGCTGGATGTATAGATGCTGGTGGAGCCAACTTTCCGCCCTACCAGAAGAGATGGCCATGTACTCCTAATGGCATCTGACCTTGCCTCTGCCTCTGCCCTAATTTTAGTCCCTCTGAGGCATTCCTGACAGGAGGCTGCCTGCACTCTGCTTGCATATATCAGTGATGGGGGCTTCTCCCTCTCCCAAGGCGCTGCCTTCTTTCTCTCTTGTAGTTGCATCATCACTGTAACCTTGAACTCCTGGGCTCAAGCAGTCATCCCCTAACAGTCTCCCAAATTGTTGAGTTAGTGATAAGCTGCCACAGGTGGCCCAAGACCTCTGCCTTCTGTCCCTCTGCCCCACACTGTCCCACACTGCTTATCCTTTGTGCGAAGCTGTCTCCTGTTCCTCTTCATGTGACATGAGAGGCAAGACAGGCAGCTCCCCAAAAATTCATTGGGGGAAGGGAATTTCATATCTGCTTTTTTTTCCCCAGTTGTCGCCTGCAGGGTAGGAGGGTTCTACACCCAAGGTCCTTATCCCCATTGCCTGCCAGCTTTGTAAGACCTGCCCATCACCACTGTATTGAAGTTTGGAGAGTCCCTAGGTTATGCTATCCTACTTCAGAGACCCAGAGAGATGTGGCGTATACCAGGGCAGAGGGCACTGCACATGTAACAAGCCACAATGTCTGAGCTCTTTACAGTTGGTCACTGTTCCTACACCACAGGCCCAAGTGAATCCCCAGGGGAGAGATAATGGGCTGTTGTTTAAAAGAATTCAAAGATAAAGCTCATTCAGTTGCTTATGTCAACACTCCAGCTGAATGAGAGGGCAGAGAGACAGGCTGGGAGGCCAATATTGACTCAGGCCCTCCTCTCAGGCCCAGGTCCAGCTCAAACCAGACCAGCCCTCTGACCTGTGTCAACTGCACCTGAACCCCAACTTCTGCCCATCCTCCTCCAAGTGTCTGAAGCTTATCTGGGCATGGGGTTATTTCCAAGGTAAGATGTGAAGAATGGAGTTTCTGGCATGGCATATTTCTGGCCAGGCACCTTCTCACTACCCCAGACTTTCAAAAGCTTCTGCACAAAGAAGATGGAAGTCCTCAGCATGGTCCTCAATGCCCAGCCATGAAGGGACCTCTGGAGTCCCTAAACACAAGACTGCCTTTGACAGTCCTTACCTTTCCAGTCTGTATTTTGTTCACCTCCTCACTTTATGCTCATAATACATACCACCAAGAGATGGGCTAAACCTGTTTTACTGGGCCCATTTTTAAAACAGCAGGTGGCTGGGGAGGAAGGAGGAGACAGAAAGGAAATACACACATATAAAGTGCCTCTCACGTGTAGATACCTTGCTGGATATTTTTTTATTGGTGTATCTAACGGTTAATGGTAGATAGTATGAGTTCCATTTTACAGAGGCTCAGAAACAATTAATTGTCCAAGATAGTAAGTGTGGAACTGGGATTCAAAGCCAGATCACTTCAACTCCAAGGTCTCAGCTCACCCACAATGCTTAGTATGCAGAGAAGTCAAATGACCTGCCCTGATCACACAGCTATGTAGAGCTGAGACAGAACTGGAAGCTTCAAGCCAAAGGCTTCCTCTGCCCTAAGCAGCACCTGTGGTAACAGTACAGCGGGTGCTCTTGTTTCTGCTGCCTAAGCCCCATCCCTTTCCCAAAATTGCCCCTTCCCCAGGTGATGAGGTTCAGAGAACCCGAATTAGCACTTGGCACTACTTGATCTTACAAACTCTCTGCCTTTATTTCATTCCTATTGCTCGTTCTAGCGCTCTCCAACAGTATCCTGCCACATAGCCAGAGAGATCTCAAAGTTCTTCAAAAGAGGAAGGCTCAGGATCAGTATTTTCCAAGACTAACAGCTGAAGACTGGTGAGGTGGTCCACTGCTGGGGCAGCTCCACATTTATCATTACACTTACCCCTCACAACTGTGAGGAAGACATTATCATCCCCGAGTTACATGAGGACATTAGAAAGTTTGCAGAGAAGTAAAGCAATTTGCCTAAGGAGTCAGGATTTGAACGGACCTCTTTCTGGTTCCAGATGTATTCTCAGCCACTGTCCCGTTAACTATGATCAGAGACTCCACAGCACTGCAATATATACTGCATGGGCCACAAAACTGAGCACAGACACAGACTTGATCTCTCTCACTTCCCCCACCTAGAAAAACAAGTCTGAGGAGCTTGAAAAAACAAAATGAAACACCAGAATAGGGCCAGGGACAGAAAATGCAGCTGACACCCTGGGAACTCTCCATGTCTCAGACCTTGGATTTCTTGGCAGAACCTACACTGCAGATCAGATGCCTCTGGCCTGGTGTGGGAGGAGCCGGGGGACTTCAGCAGGTCTGGAGGGCTGGGGAGTGGGCAGGCAGCTGTGATGTGCTGAGTGGCACCTCTGCCTGAAGGAGCCTCCTGTGGCTGCCTGCCACCCTGCTCATCACAGTCACTGGGCCAGCTGCTCCCCTTCCTGCTTGGGAGCCTCTTCCCTAAGCATGAATTCAGTATGCCCTGCCTCAGTGCCATGGCCTCGCCTTAGACGGCATCAGCCCTGATAACAGAGGGCAGGCCAGGAGGGGTCATTTGAAGCCCTGCGGGCCCAGCAGCTCCTCACGTGCTAAGGTGGTGGAGGTGACTTAACAGGCACCCACTAAAGATGGAGAAGTGGCACCTTGAAGGGACCACTGCCATTGCCTAACAACACCATTAGGGAGACAGGCCAGGAGGCCCACATGCCTGCCCACTGTGTCCCTCCCAGTCTGTACTTCAAGAAAGTCTGGAGAAGGCTGGGGTTGGAGGGCCCTCACTCACCGCCTCCCCGCGCCTTCCTCCCTCCGCCTCTTCTTCCTCTGCCTCCTCACCCTTCAGTGGGCGGCTCTCTTAGGCGTTGAAGAGAAGGAAGACCTTCCTGGGACAGTCCTCCGCAGGCCTGGGAGGAAACATATCAGAAAAACATTGTGACAAATGTAGCAAGTATCCCCGCGGATTTTGCTGCTGGCTGGAGTCCAGGGCGTTGGGAACCGCCCCGCCGGCCTCCGACAGAGCTACCCGACTCAGGTGCAAGAGGCGCAGCAGCCACCCTGCGGGGCGCGCGGGAAGGAGGGGACGTTGAGCACAGCTCTGCTTCCGGGGCCGGCCCCTCTCTCGCCACTCCCGACCCAGCACGGCCACCAGGACCCTGCTCGCAGGACCGAATGCGGTGCCCCCCAGCGCCTGGCGGGTGCCCCGGGGCCGCTGCGATCTCGGTGGTTGGCCCAGGTGCGAGGGACCGCGCACGCGGAGAGGCCTGTCCCCTCGTCGCAGCCCCGGCCCAGAGAGGGTTCGCCGGCCTTCCCGGGCGGCCGGGGCACCCACCTGCCGAGCGGGAAGCCCGGGAACGCTCGGAGGGAACGTGGGAGCCGGACCCGCCCTCGGCGGGAGGGACCTCGGCCTGGGGAACGACGAGCAGGGGCGGCGCTCCGCTTTGCGCCGCGCCTGCTTCACCTGGCCGCGAGTTTGATTTCAGGGTGTGGCCTCAGGTAGGACATGGCGAACCCAGAGCCAGGGAAGCGTCGCCGAGGGGCGCAGAACCCAAGGCGAGGAGCCTCTGTCTCCGAGGGGCACCACCTAGCCCAACTCCTCTTTCCCTCCATGACCTGGCAACTTCGCCTCTGCCTCTGCCTCCCACCGCCCCACAGCCGCGCCGCAGAGACCACCTGGATTATCGGCTGAGCGCGGGCCAAGTGTAATTAAGTCGTGAATTTGCATGGCGGGTGCACGCTCTGGAGCCCGGCAGCTCTCAGACCTGAGAGGTGCTCCAGGCCTGCTCTACCATGCCAGAGGACCCAAGCTGGAGTCCTAAAATTTGGCGACTTGGCCAGTCTGTTCCATCTGGACAAGCCTGTAAGACTGCCATGGGGTAGTCCGGTTGTGCAGGCAGGAAAGCGGGGTTTAATAGGATTTCAATTCCCTTGTCAGACCTTGCTCAGTCCTGAGAACCCTCTGGCCTCAGAGTTCTAGGGTAGGAGACCTTGGGGAGAGAAAACTTTCAGAAGTACCACACTCCCAAAGAGAGGACCCATTCAAGTGCCCTCTACCTGCAATTTTGTTCCAGAGTTGGCATTCCTTGGTGGTCCCCAGAAATGGCCATTCCCAGTGTCTTACTCCTGCCTACCCTCTGCCCTGTTTCTTTGGAGGGTGGGGGTGGAGGAGAGTGGTTTCTATGTTGGGAGAGGGGCAGGGGTCACTTGTTTGTCTCTTCACCAAACAAGGAGGTGAGAAGACCCTTGCTGTCCTTGCCTTGGGGACTGAGTGCTGAGGGGATTTTTGGCTTGGAAATTTAGTACATACAGACCCCAAACAGCAGCCTTCAAGAGGTGGCTGGGTGACTGCCAGTGTGACAGAGTAGGGACCTAGGATAGTGCAGAGATTTTATAAATCACTGTTGGACACCTCAAACTTTAGTTATTAACTGAGGTCACTATTGCCACATACCATTTTTGTTCACTGATTCTTTTTCTTTTTTCCAGTTTTTGGCCAGGGCTGGGTTTGAACTCACCACCTCCGGCATATAGGGCCGGCGCCCTACTCCTTTGAGCTACAGGCTGTTCACCGATTCTTTAGACATGTGAATGCTATTTATGGATAAATTGTTTGCATTATGTGCTCTATTGCTTTTGCAGTTTTTCTAAGGTTCCCTCCAAATAGAGCTAAGGAAATCTGTGGGAATCTGCCGGCCCCAAACCGGTCTGCATCCTATCTGGCAGTACCACAAGCCTGATGTCCTCAGCTTCCCCAGGGAAGGCATGGTGACAGGTGGAGATGCTGGCCCTCTGTGCCATGGGATAGTGGCATGCAAATGGGGCAGCTAACCACAGCTTCTTGCTGCTACCCCTCCCCCTCCATTTAGATTTAGCCCTCACTCTGTCCCTCTCCTCCTTTCTGTGTCTTTCCTAAGTGGATTTCTTTTTCCTCTGACTGCACAACACTTGTAGGCCTGACCCTCTTAGATTAACCCTGGAGGCCACCAAGGAAACTGTCTGCTGAGCCTGGGATGAGGGGCCATGTGAGAGGGAGCGGGCAGGTATGGCTTTCCCCACAGATTAGTTATCCAGGGACGCAGGTGCACTGGCTGAATGCTGGCAAGCAGATTGGACTGCAAGGTAAGGGTGGGGGGAATGGTTGCTCAAGATTTGAAACGCACCATGACCCAAAGCTAGAATGAAATGCATTATGTTGTTGAATCTAGAACCAATACTCTAAATTATTTTTACTGACCCATGAAGGCACATGTGAATTATTTTCTTGTACTGCAAATGCCTTATATACCAAAACCACAACCCCAAGCAATACTTTTGAACTGTACTACAATAGGTGTGAATATTAGAATATTATCTGAAATGAACTGGTATTTAAATGGGTTTGAGTCCAGGCTTGGGTATTCCGGAATTGCTATTACCCAAGTCTTCTCCTCACCCTAGTGGGAGTCAATCTAGAAAACCCTAGGTTCTTCCTATCTTTAGGAGCTGCAGTAAGGCTTGGGGGCTCGAGAAACAGAAAGGCTCCAAGTAAGACTGATCAAGGAGGTAATGAATTCCCTATCACTGGCAGTATTCAAGAATAACTGTCAGTCAGATAGGTCAGAGAAAAAATTCCCATACTGGATACAAGGCTAGACTAGGACCTCTCAAGCTCATGACAATGCCGAGGTTCTGCACTTCCAGTCTCTTCTTCACATGCTTTAGCTGTACCATGTTGGATGATCTCCCACACATTGGGGTGGGCTGGGGGATGCAGGGTGGGTCTTGAGTGACTAATTCCTGTGTGTGACTCTCCCCCTTCTCTATTCTCCTCTGATCCATGCCCAGCTCAGCCCTGTGCAAGAGGAGAGGGCAGAAAAACAGCATAAGAAGTGTCAGGAGCAGTCTGCAGGATAGTGTCTCCTCTGGCATCCCTCTGGCCCTGTTCCCAGGTTGCCCTGCTGAGCACAGAGGGGCACCAGACACACCCTCCTTTGAAGAGCCTGGGCTGGCACAGACCTCCTGGTTGAGGGAGTGATCCAGATGCTGCCATTCTACAAATTGGGCGGGAGCTCCACACAAAGGCACCAAGGACAGACATCTCACTGCAGGAAATGGCTCTTGGAGTGCTGCCAGCTCTGAGGCATTGGCTGACCAGTGTGGTCTGGGAGGGCATCAAGGAAGGCTCGTCGGGCGGGTCTGGCACTTCCCAGTTATCTCTCAGCCTGTGGCTGTTGGGGCCTGTTCTAACATCTGAGCTCCAACAGCCAAGGCTGAGAGCCCAGGTTAGGGCCAAAGAGGAAAGATATGAATCGACTTGTGGTTTAGAAATACAAACACATTATCCTTTCCCTGTACCTTTCTGTTCCATGACTTGAAAAGCTTCCTGGGGATCAAGAATGCTACTAACAAGCTCACTCCTTACGGGGAGCCTTTCTCTAGATGACTCCTCTAATAATAGTAATAATGATGCCTGCCAATTATTGCAATGCTTCCGATGGACCAGGCCCCATGTTAAGCTATTTACACATTATCTCACTTAGTCTTCACAACCTTGGGATGTAAGTACTATACATTTATTATTCTCATGTTATAATAAATATGAGGAAATGGAGGCTCAGAGTGATTAAGGAACTAGCTTAAGGTCTCATAATTACTGCTATATATCCCGAGTGTTTGCATCCCTTCAGGATTCATATATTGAACTAAATCATCAACGTGAAGGTAGGGCCTTTGGGAAGTGATTAGATGGTAAAGGCAGAGTTGTCATAAATGGGATTAGGAGGCCTTTATAAAAGAGTCCCTGGCCCCTTCTACCATGTGTGGATATAGTAAAAAGACAACATCCATGAACCAAGATGTGGGCCCTCAACAGATACCAGGTCTGCTGCTGCCTTGATTTTGGACTTCTCAGCTTCCAGAACCGTGGGAAATAAATCTCTATTGTTTACAAACCACCAAATAAATAAATATATATATATATATATATATATATTTTTTTTTTTTATAGTACCCCAAATGGATGAAGCCTGTTATTGAGTGGAAATTTGAACCCAAAGCCTGTTTATCTGACCCCATATAATCTGACCCCAAAGCCTGTTCTCTTCACTCTGTGCTGCTCAGATATCTCTGGCTCCAAGGACTGCCTGAACAGTTGGGGGGCCAACTCTGACCTTAATATAAGGCATTTGGATTAAAAGAAAATAATTCATTACCCAGGAAGGTTGAGTTACCTGTGACATGGCAGTCGCGGCTGGGGGGTGGGAGGGATATTCTGAGTAGGGCAAGAAGGCCCCCACATGTCACTGAGTTTCTTGCTAGGAAACAGGTGCTGGATTTCCCTAGTAATGACCTAATACCCTGCCTAAAGTCCCTGTATCAAGTCCCAGACCCACAAGGGGCTGAACCACATTAGGCCCACACAGGGAGGGGAGGTAGAAGCTAGCACCTCTGCTGGACACTTGGCCAGAGGAATCCTGTGGAGCCTGGACTCCAGGTGGGGTAGCTACTCTCACCCTGGAGCCCAGCCTTAGGAGAGAGGTTATCTTTGGAGAAGATCCCTTCTTTCTCCTCTCCTCCAGGCTGCCCAGCACATTTCTTCCCGTGGTCCTCATAGGAGCCCCCGTCTCTCTTTGCCTTTGGGGCAATAGGCAGGTGTAAACCTCTGAAGGTCTACCGGTGTGAGTTGAGGGAGCTGATGTTGCCAGGCCCCTGGAGTCCTCAGGACAAGGTAGAGAGAATCGAGCTGCAGAGGCAATGCATTCTTGAGGATTGGAGCCTTTTGCCTCTCCAGACTTTCTGCAAGTCCTGGGCCTCAGTTTCTTGATGTGGGTAATGGAGGAAAGAGAGCCCCTCTCCCTTGGGAAACCTTCCTAATGGCGTGACCCTTTAATACAGTTCCTCATTTTGTGGTGACCCCCAACCATAAAATTATTTTCAGATAGAGGAGCGGTGTCTCGGTTCTTAAGACCATCGGAAATATTTGTTTTCCGATGGTCTTAAGTGATCCCTGTGAAAGGGTCATTCGACCACCAAAGGGGTTACGACCCACAGGTTGAGAACCGCTGGTCTAGAACATTGGGGCACAGAGTTCCTGAGGAGCTGCACCCCTAAACAGGGTGAGTGGTTCTTGACCCTAAATCCTCACAGCTGCTAAAGGGACCAAGGTGAAAGCTCCCTTTCCCCACTCCATGCATGCACACACCTGCCACAGGAAGCAATAAAACCTAGGTTGGTGTGACTCAGAGCAGAATCCCAGGATTCTTCCAGAAGATAAGGCTACAACTTGCTACTAAATCAACCCAACAGATCTTTCCACTCAAGATCCCAGAAACAGAATCCCATCCCCAGGTAGTAGCACTGTCTGGGGCCCAGTTAAGCATCCATAGATCCCCTGCCTGGCTGCCAGATGGATACCCTAGGCCTCAGCAGAGGGAAACCACCATACCCAGAACTTCAAGCCTCTCTCTCTGCCTTTTCCTCAAATTTTCTATCTTTACTGAGCTTCCTATGCCAACAAGAATGCACAGGACTGTTCTCTCCAAACACAAACTGACACTGGGGGCCAAATTAGCCTGATATCCCCAAGGGCCTGATGAGTTGGGATGAGCCACCATTGCAGGCTGCAGCACTCTTCCCAGGTACATGGAGGTGAGTGGGATCCGGCCCCAGGAAGGGCTGGAGAATAGGAGTCACCTCTGCATGAAGGACACTTATTCTAGAGACATGATGAATTCATTTAATATCTTCTCAATACAACTGCTTTGCAGCCCTTGTTCTTAATGGCCTCCGAAGTTCCATCCAAATATCTTTCACTGGCAGTTTAGCTCTTTGGCTGGGATTTTTGCTGGTAGAACTAACAGCTGGAAGCTTCTTTGAATGGAAAGCCCTCATTGTCCTTTCTTCGCTCTGCTGAGCCTCCCTGGCAGCCACTCCAGGTCTGAGGCTAGGGCAAGGCTGTGACTGTGGCAACCTGCCAGGGAGTTCAGTGCCCGACTTTCAGGGAGGACAAGTGAGGTTTGAGGGAGCAGGAGGCCTGGGCCTCGCCAGGGAAGGAAAGAGTCAGGAAGTATAATGTTGGCTGCCTAAACCCCATCTCCATCATTTTGGGCAGAATATTTTAGCTCTGAATGCATGAGGTCACAGGCTCAGAGCTGTGTGGCCTCCTGGGAGCAGTGACCACCTGGCCCTAGAGCTCATAGACTTTAGTGTCTGCCCTAGGTCAGTCAGTATTCGAAAGCATGGCCTAACTGTCACTTGGTTGGTCTGTGCTATGCTGCCATCCCATCTCAGGGTCCTTCCTTCCCCATATTTCTGGCACACACCTGACAGAGCCCCTTGACTGCTGCAGGGGAGGCTGGCCTGCTGGGCTGTTAATATGAACACTGACATAGTAGGATCCTGGTCACACCACTTTCACACCTGTGATGGTGGCTGGTACTATAGCCCCAGCTGGGATGATGGGTCATTGGACAAGTAAATGCCTACCTGGGGTCAAATGTCTGTATGGGTGAAAAGACCATCTGAGGCAAAGGGCCTCAAAGCTGGCGGGTTCGAATCCAGCCCAGGCCTGCCAAACAACAATGACAACTACAACCAAAAAAAAAATAAAAAATAAAAAATATATATCTAGCCTGGCATTGTGGCAGGCGCCTGTAGTCCCAGCTACTTGGGAGGCTGAAGCAAGAGACTCGCTTACGCCCAGAATTTGGAGGTTGCTGTGAGCCATGATGCCACAGCACTCTACCCAGGGCAACAGCTTGAGACTCTGTCTAAAAAAAAAATAAAAGACATGAACATCTTTAAGGTTAAAATGTAAGATGCTACCTAGAACAGACAGAATGTAAGCCAATCCATTTCCATATTAGTGAGATCTGTTTATCAGAGTGGCCTTGTCCCCAGGCATGGCCTGGGTACAGTATGCCAAGTTTGCCCTTGGGAGCACTTGGCTAACAAGTGTGGGTTGGGCTGGGGTTCCATGTTGCACAGAATGCAGGGAGAATAGCAGGACCCAGGTCCTGCTAGGGTAGGAGGCACACAGGAGCAATGGGGACCTATCCAGCCTCCCAGTACGACAGCACCCTGTCCAGCACTCCCTCAAGCCATCAAGTCACCCAGTAGTTTTTGTCTATTACTGCAGGGGGAGCATAGAAGCAAAACTGTGCCTTCGCACACACTCAGTCTATCTGGGACCTGGAGAGGGGTCCTCTGGCTGCTCAGGGAAGCAAGTCCAGAAAGCTCAGGTCAGCTGTTGCATTGTTTTTCTGGTCTCTGATCCCAGTGCAGTGGGGCCAGCCCACTCACCTCAGGGCAAAAAGTAACAAGTCACCCGCTCAAGGCCTCCTGCTGCTTGCCCGCTGCCAAGATGGTGACCGGGCCTGAGATCACAGAGCTAACTAGGGGCACAGCCAGTTTCTTGCCCAGGAGTCCCTGTCCAGTACTCTTTTGCTGCAAGGGTGCTTTTCTGTCAGCAGCACCATCAAAGATGCTGTGTGATCTCAGGACCCACTTTCCTCCTCAGGGCCCCTATTTCCCTCTACAAAATTATGGTGTTGGATAAGACATTCTTTTTTTGTTGTTGTTGTTTTGAGACAGTTTCCCTCTGTTGTCTAGGCTAGAGTGCTGTGGCATCAGCCTAGCTCACAGCAACATCAAGCTCCTGGGCTCAAGCTATCCTCCTGCCTCAGCCTTCCTAGTACCTGGGACTATAGGCACCCACCACCATGCTGGGCTAATTTTTCTATTGTTAGTAGAGACAAGATCTAGCTCTTGCTCAGGCTGGTATTGAACTCCTGAGCTCAAGGGATCTTCCCTGCCTCAGCCTCCCAGAATGGTAGGATTACAGGTGTGAGCCACCCCACCTGGCCAGATGAGACATTCCTAGAGGACTCCCTTTAGCTTAAATGTGCCATGGCAATTTAAGCTCACTGGAGCCTTCCTGGGGCAGCCTTTTCTTCCTCTGAGCTCCTTCCTCCTTACTGACTTGGAATTGTTCCCTGGCCATCCAGGGAGGCTGTAGCATAACTGGTCCCCAAGTTCCCTCCACCCTTGTGCCTTCTCACACAATCCCATATGGAGCCTCATATGAAGGTGAAAGAAAGAAAACAGAGGAGAGAAATGCTCCAGGGAGGAAGCAGAACCAGTCCTCCTGGTTTTAACTCTGCCCTGCTGCAGCCTTCAGGAGGCCCGGTCACCATCCAGGCAGGCAGGCAGCAGGAGGCCATGAGCAGGTGACTTGTTGCTATTTGCCTGAGGTGAGTGGGCTGGCCCCACTGCACTGGGATCAGAGACCAGAACAATGCAACAGCTGACCTGAGCTTTCTGGACTTGCTTCCCTGAGCAGTCAGAGGACCCCTCCCCAGGTCCCCAACAGCCTGAGTGTGTATGAAGGACACAACTTTGCTTCTATGCTCTTAGCTAGAGGCCCAGGGGGCTGAGTGCACAGAGGCTGCCAGCAAACCAGAGCACAAGCAGATTGTTGCCTAGGCTGAGAGATGCTGGGATTTGCTTACTGAGGCAGCACTTTGGGGGAACAGGTTGCCACAGAGAATTCACAGGTGTACAAAAAAGGTCATCATTGTCCCTCTGTGAATGCTTCGATCTCTGCACTGCCTGGTGTGTCATAATGAAGTATTACAGAAAATGCTGGCCAGCATAGGTGTTCCTTTGCTGGGGCCGAGGATGATTCGTCTTCTCATGTCATTAGGAGGAAACCCATTTTTTTCTCACTACTTAGCTCCTGGGTTTGCTTTGTTTTTCTTAGCTGAATAGAATTTGGAATTGCTTTTTCTGAATTTATAGAACAGATAACCCTTTGGTAGGAAAAGTAAAAATCTCTGAGACCAAGATTTGCCTTATGGTTACAAGGCATTTCCAAGTCACTTGCCAGAGTGGTCAAGCAGCCCACTGTGGTCCCCAGTCTGGTCCCTGCACATACATTACCTCCAAGTTTGTTGATTAGATGGGGCTCATTAGAACACAATTCCTCGGGCTGTGCCTGTGGCTCCGTGAGTAGGGCGCTGGCCCCATATACCGAGGGTGGCAGGTTCAAACCCAGCCCCAGCCAAACTGCAACAAAAAAATAGCTGGGTGTTGTGGTGGGCACCTATAGTTCCAGCTGCTTGTGAGGCTGAGGTAAGAGAATGGTCTAAGCCAAAGAGCTGGAGGTTGCTGTGAGCTGTGATGTCACAACACTCTACCATGGGCAATAAAAAAAAAACACACACAATTCCTCAAGGAATCAGAGCCACCATGTAATAAAAGATTCCTAACCCGAAGAAGAATGGGTCCAGAGTCACACCCAGCCTTTTGATTCCTTCATTAGTGTGTAGCCATGTCAAGTCCTCAAGACCTCATTCTAGATCCTGGAAGGAGAAGGAACTTTCAATAGTCTCAAGTAATTCCAACTTCAATAGTCTCAAGTAATTCCAAAAGAATTACTTAGAGAACCCTTAGAGAACCTCACTGGGCAAACAATTTGCTATTTGGGGAAAAAAGATCTGGTATTGTGTTTCTTCCCAGCTTTTCTTCCCAGGGCTCTATCAGCTTTAGAGAGTGTTAGTTTTCTCTTCAGGGAAGGGTTCTTTCACCATGGAGGAGTTGCCTCCTCCATGAAGCCCTTCCCGATTCCCCTAAACAAGGTGTGGTCTCTCTCTCCTGCCACTTTGTCCCTCCCACACTAACAATCATCACAATGATAACAGTTATCTTTTGCTGAACACTTATGTGCAGCTAAGAGCATTCATGTGTTGTCTTATTCAATCCTCTCAACAACCACATCTTGTAGGTACGATAACTATCTCTGTCCGACAGGAGAGGAAATTGCAACCTAACGACATGAAGTAACTTACCTGAGTCATCAGGAAAAGGCAGCAGTGGGCCCGCGGCTCACCCTGCTGACTCAGCACTGTTAACCAGCCGCCATCCTCTCTCTTCCTGCATCTCCCTGAACACACCTCTCTGCCTGTAACTGAAGACAGGAGCTGCTGCTTCCTTTGTTTTCATTCTCCACTAATCTTTTTTTAACCCATCTCTATAAAGTCCTATGTTAAGAGCCATCAGCCTGAATTGGTTTAAATTTACAAATTACATGGACTTGTTGGGTCATGGCTGACAATTTCAGTGATGAGTCTGGGACCCAGAGTGGCCAAAAGAATGTCACTACCTGACTGCTGATAGGGGCTCTGTGGCTGGCTCACTTGTTTCTGGTGGGGGTGGCCCCAGGCTCAGCTTTCCTTCACACCCCTCTATTGCTGGGCTGAAGTTTCCCTGGAGCAAGAGCTCCATCCTATTTATTTATCTTATCACTACTTTCCCCTACCCCTTTTCTGGTCCTCCAGGAGTTTGTACTTAGTCCTCAGGCAATCAACTGTGGTGTGCTTGGAAGGCTTGAGCCAGACAAGGTATGCCTGCACATCACACCTCACACTTCTCACTTTAGCCTCTTGGGGCCCTGGGGCTGAGCTGTGAAAGGTGCAAAACATCTCCTCAGAAGGGGGCAGCTTCCCGGACCAATCAGACTGCTCACCTGGGCAGTAGGGCTAGCCTTGGAGTCATGGAGTTGAGAGCTCTTTCTGCCTTAGAAGCTCCTATTTTCTTTCTGTTTTTTTTTTTTTTTTTGCAATTTTTGGCCAGGGCTGGGTTTGAACCTGCCACCTCCAGCATATGGTGCCGGTGCCCTACTCCTTTGAGCCACAGGCACCGCCCGAAGCTCCTATTTTCTGGGCTCTACCCCAACCTCTTGGCTAGCCCACTTCTTCTACCAAGTAGGCTCACAGAAATGAGTTCTCTTCTTGAAGTTCCCTAGGGACAGGCTGCAAAATGCCTGCCTGTGAGCTTTGCTGGCATCCTTCCTACTGCTCAAGTCTTGGGAAATGCTCCTGAATCCTCCCCGCGCATGGTGCGGGGGCATCCCATGGAAGGGTTCTCTGCTTCAGGCCACAGGACAGCGCCCGATGAGTCCTTCCTGCCTCTGCACCGAAGGCACAGTGTACTGGGGGGTGTCTCAGTCTCTTCCTTCCCCAGGCCTATCCAGCTCCTGGTACCAAGGGGTGCTCCCCCAGAGGCGGGCAGGGGAGAAGAAGCCATCTTCTAGAGTCCTCTGAGCCCTCTTCAAACCTCAGGCAGCCTCCGCTGTCCTGCCCACTCTGCTGGCCTCTACTCTGCTCCCTGCTGCCCTGCTGTTTCCCTGGTGCTCAAGTAGCCTCTGCCACTGTCCCCAGCTGGGCACCAGGCCCTGCTCAGCTCTGCATATGTACATGGAGGACTCCCAGGCTTAGGGTCACTTTTGAGATGAAGCAGGACATATTCCCATAGCTGGTCATTTTCCTCATCCAGGTGTGATAATTAATTTGAGAGAAATTTATGGGCTCCTCCTGACTCTGATCTCATGTATTCCCCCAGGACAGGAGACATTCTTTGTCATCCTTAGCAGTTGTACCTAGAGTGGATATTTGCCTTAGCCAGACCTCCACCCTCACACTCCCTGCACCTGATATGTCCCGGAGAGCTCATGAAGAATCAGTCTCAACTGGGGCCTCCCACTTGCTGCCACTCTCAGGCATGGAGCCTCACCCAAATCAGGTGCTCCCAGAAGGGCTTTCTTTTGGTGCCAACCCTCTCCTGGCCAGGCACCTTTGTCACTAGGGTTCCCAGGTGTCACTCCTGAGCCTGGCACCAGGCCACTGCCAGGGAAGCCTCCCTGCAGAGGGGACTCCTTACCTGACCCAAAAGCCTCACTCCCAATTAAATGTGCTCCCATGCGCTGAGTCTCAGGCCCACCAGCCCTGGGGGACATGCAGCCCTGAACTCACCCTCTACTCTTGGATCCTGGTTCCCACCAGAATCAGCTTAAGGAAGAACTCAAAGCAGCAACGCAAAAACCTCTGACCTCTGACCTCAGTTTCTCCCAGGAGAAGAGCAACTGGGAGACCGTAGTGTATTAGCCTTACTTCTCAGTGGGGCCCAGTACCTATAAACCTGAGCTCACTGGGCTGCATGTCCTGTAGCTGACCTGGTCATCCACCCTGTGGCAGAAGTGGGCAGCCCAGGCCTGTGAGCAGGCCCCTGAGCTGGCCTGCTGCTGAGTTTTAGAGTCAGAATCTGTGCCCGGTCAGACTTAGCAAAAGGGTGTGACTTGGAGCGTGGGACCCAGCAATGCTCCATGAATACTTGTAGAATGAATACATGAGGGGAATGTCCCAGAGGCGGTAAGGTGAGAGGGACCTTGTGTATGGGTGTCATGGTGGCATTGGCTTGGCTCGGCAGGAGCAGGAAGTAAATGCAAAAACAGCAGAAACAAGCATCTTTCCCTCTAGCCAGGGAGCTGGAAGTCAGCTTAGAACGGACAATTTCAAAATCAACCTGGAAAAGGGGTGGCAGGTGGGGCAGGATGTGGGGTCCTTAGCCCAGGAGCTCACAGCTGTGATGGAACGTGGAGTTGGCCTCCCTGCCCCAGGTGAGGGGCAGCCTCAGCACCCTTGGCACCCCTGCTCCAGGCTGGGAAGCCAGAGCCTGCAATGACAGTGGGGACCTTACCTTGGCCGCTCCTCTTGGGCAGCTGGGCCTCACCCTCTTCCACTGCAGGCTGGTGCTTGTCTCTAGCCCAGGAAGCGGCGCACCCTTCAGGCAAAAAAGAAAAAAATGGAAAAGAAAAGAAAACCTCAGTGCTTTTTCTACCCAGCCTCTTCTCCGGAAGGTTCCTGGTTGGTGCCATCCTGCCTCTGTGGGCCCACAGCCACCTCCCCCCAGTAGCTTACTCACTGGTGTGCCGAGGCTGCCAGCTGTGTGGGGAAGGCGGGACCACCGCCCCTCTGCCCAGCACACACTGGGGCATGCCTGATGGGCCAGGGGCTAGAGTGGGTGCTGAGTCCTGACTATGAGGAAGCTACACTCTGACCAGCCCCCTTCTCACTGAACGTGCCCCTGTGAACTCAGCGGAGGACACACATGGGTGCTGACTGGCCCTGGTAAAATGCCAGGATTCTGGGGAAGAAGCTGTTTCCTTGGTGCCCAGGCCTACCAGGAAGAGGGGGTGGCTGAGGGCTGTCCAGCCCTGGCAGGTATCTTCCACCCTTTGCCAGCCCTTGGGACCACTCTTGACCTTGGCATCTCACCATGTCCCTGTCCTGTGGATCCAGAGAGGGCCCAGGCCTGCCCAGGCTGACAGCTGCTCCTCATCCTGCTCAGGCCACGTACCTGGCATCCTCTCTCCCCAGCACCCATCTCAGGGTCTGGCCCAGCCAGTGTCAATTAGGACCAACTGCTGTATGTCCCCACCCAGCTCTCTGTTGGACCCAACTGGGGGACAGCACACACCGGCTTACATGCTCTCACACTCACACTCACACACGTGGGTCCACGCCCAGCACAGAGCCACCTACCTGTCCAGGCCAGTCTAACCCAATCCAGCCTCGCTCTCCAAATGCTGCTCTGAGCAGAGAAGCCACTCCTTTACAGACTCATCCCCTTAGAGGTGAGTTCAAAGCCAGCCAGGAGGACTCCAGTCAGCTCCAGAGGACGCTTGGGCAGCCTGATCACCATATCTGCTGTGGCACTCTGCTGGCTGCCATGGCCCCCCAGGCACTGCTGGCCCCTACAGTGCCTTCCATGTCCTTAGGGGGTGACGGCAGACTCACTGCAAGTCCCATCTTCCTGGAGCCAAAGGTAGGGAGGGGAGAACTAGAAGGGGCGGTCCTCAGGTGCAGCTCCAAGTTCCAGCTCCCAAAATAATCAAATGCAAAGAGGAAGAAGAAAAGCTCTGGGCGGGCGGTGACTCAGTGCCAGTGGGCCGGCTTAGTCACCTGGATGGCTGCTGGCGGCTCCTGGCACCGCAGGACCGAGCAGCGCCCTTCCTCTGCCGTGGTCCGAGGGCGCGTGGCCGCCGAGCCCCTCGCCCTGCTGCCCGGCGGGCGGTGGCCGCTCCGCCCGCCCGCGCGGCGATCAGGGCCCGGCAGCCCCGGCCCCGGCGCGCCCCTCCTCCACCGCGCGCCCCGGCTCACTTTGGGATTTCTCCTTTAAATCCTCAAGCAGCGACCTGCTCGTTTGGGGCGCTAAGCTGCTCCAACGTTGCTTGGCAATTTTGATATCGTCGGGGGTTGCCATGGGGAGGAGGGTGATGTCATTGACACAAAAAACCCACTGAATTTACAAATCAGCTGGGGCTGGAGCTATTTATAAAAACACGTTTTCCTCTGCCTTTCTTTGCTGAGACGGGGGAGAAGGGTTGCCTGTCAGGCTCGGGGTGATCCTCTCTGCAGTCCGCCCTACCCTTGTCCCCAGAGGCCAGACCTTCCTGGGTCCCCCAGAGGATTCAGAACCGGGGGGTGGGGGGGCACTGGCCACAGCGAGCTGAGCACAGCCCCCCACCCCCTTTCGTGGTCTCAGCTGGTTTTGCTGTGAAGGGCAGATAGTGGCACACGAGGGCGCTAGGCAGGATAGGTGCTGCTTTCTTGGGTTGGCAGGGACCAGAAGTCACTCAGCCAGGTTCCTTCATTTCTCACCTGGTCAGAAACAGAGGCATTTGCCAGTGAGGTGGCTTGAGTGGTGTGCCCATTTGCCAGCTGCCAAGGGCGTCAGCTGGAGCCCAGCCCTCCACACTGCCTGCCCAGTCTCTGGCCTCTGCCTCTTTTTTACTGGCTCCTTTTCTTCTCCCAGTATCTGTGGGTCTTGGGCACCCCAGGGTTGGCCTCCTGCTCATGTCTCCCCATGCACATGGACCATTGTGTTGAAACACCTCTTCTCTGTGGCTTTGACCATCAACCCAGCACCCGCTCACTCCAGTACCCACTCTGTACCTGCCCCACTGCAGGTGCCACCTCCCACATCCAACATGGCACTAGGCTCTATAAAACTATTTCTTAAATCCTCTTTCATTGTGAAGCTATGTGATCTTGGTTAAAAACATAGGTGCTTTGAGTTTTCACATCCCGGCTCCACTGGTCATCAGAGAGTGATCTTTGGCACGTTTTTAACCAACAGAACCTCAGTTTCATCTGTAAAATGGAGATGACTTCACCTGCCTCACAGGGTGGTGGGAATTAAATGAACAAAGCTCTTGGCACAGGGACTGGTCACTGTGAACTGAGTAAACATTAATTTTCTTCTCTGCTGCTATGACTATATTATTTGTTGCTTATTTTTATCTATCCACCAACTGGTGGTAGGTTCATCCTTCCAAAATCATGGCCAGGTTACCTCCTGTGCAAAGCTCTGGAGCTGTATACATAGACATTAGATTGAACTGCATGGTGTTGGATATCATGGTATTAAATACAAAAACTTCAATTAGCAGTCAATATGAAATATTTTCCTTTTTTTTTTTTTTTTTGAGACAAGGTCTGACTCTGTTACCTGGACTAGAGTGCAGTGGTGTTAGCCTAGCTCACAGCGACCTCAAACTCCTGAGATTAAGCCATTCTCCTGCCTCAGTTTCCTGAGTAGCTGGGATTACAGATGTGTACCACTATGCTCAGTTAATTTTTTTCTAATTTTTGTGGAGACAAGGTCTCACTCTTGCTTAGGATGTCTCAAACTCCTAGTCTCAAGCAATCCTTCCTGTGCAACCCACCAGAGTGTTCAGATTACAGGCAGGAGACATCGTGCCCAGCCTAATATTTTTCCTTTCACTAGGTTATCAATTCCTTTTGAAAAGAGACTCTGTATTTCTCTTTTTGTATCTCAACATAATTTTAATAGTTATAAATAATTCACTTCTACTCTATTTCACTAATAATCCAGGAAATGCAAACTAAAAGGCATATATCACACACCCCCCATCATATGGAGGGAAAAACATGGCAGGTGAGAGAGTGAATGGGTACAATGTACTTGTCTTGATCAAAATTTCAAATGTGTATACATTTGATCCAGCATATGTATTTCTAGGAATCCATGTTAAGAAATAGTTGCACATGGACCCAAAGATATTTGTGCAAGAATATTCACTGTAACTGTTTCACTGTTTGTAACTGTAAAAAATTGCAAGCCACCAAAATGTCCATCTATGGGGGAGTGATTAATACAGGTTGTTATGTTTCTATGCAATGAAATACCTGCAGCCTTAAAAAGAATAAAGATAACAATTATAGTTGAGAGAATAGACCAAATTGCTGAATAGTGTGATGGCATAATCTCATATTTGTTAAAAAATAACAGAAATTCATATATCTTTGCATTCAACAACAAATGTTACTGTGGTTATCTGTGGGAGTGAAAATGGTGAGAAGGGTCTTTTTCTTGGCTAAAAAAGTATAAAAATACTTTTTGCATTGTTTGACATTTTTAGTGAACATGTACTGTTTTTGCATTTTAAAAATACAAAATTTAAAAATAAGATGTATGGTTTAAAAACTTATGTAGAAACCCCAGAGCTGTGGCGAGTACTTAAAACTTGTATATTTGAACATTTCCTCCCACAAATTCCATTTTAAGACAACGTGGGGACAAGGAAAATATTTTTTCTTCCTCATGTCTTCCTAATTTCCAGAAATGTTATGTCTTAGAGGGAAGAGCAACATGAAGATGTGAAGGAGCTAAGCCAGTAGATAGACTTACTTACGTTAAATTTGAAACTCTAATTTATTCAGGTAATGATTACAATGATTCTCTTTCAGAAATATAACCTTTCTAAGTTTATGCCAGTTTAGGAGAAGCAGGCAGAAATTCCTGATGAAACCATCAACCAGTGTCCTCAGTCAAGAAAAAATTGTTTTCTAGATTTTTGCTACCGTGTCTAGCAGATAGAGGTAACAGTAATTTCGTGAAGAGACTGAGAACAATGCAAACCCCCATCTCTGCATTAATTAGATTGTCTAACTGCCAGCTTGGGGAATCAAGTCCAGGTCAGATGCTCCTCTGAGCATCAGGAGTGACCCAACAGTCTCCACAGATCCTCACACCAGGACAAAGGTGCTCCCACCATACACCCACCTGTGTCCTTGCAGGGAAAGAGTGTGATTGGCTGGCTCAGGTCATGTGTTTCTCTCTCATTCTGGCAGAGGGGAGGGTGTCCCAGAGAAAGGGCTTCTGTTATTATAGGATGTAGGGAGGAAAATCAGGGTGCTGCTACTGAAGGAAAGGGTGGATGCTGAGGCCAAGAAAGCAGCCAATGGTCACCACAGCGTCTTTGCTACTTTTTTCTAATCCCTTTTGATTCCTGAGTGTGGAAACCAGCAATTGATTCTTTAATTCTTCTTATCTTCATGGACTTCTGAAACTGGTGGCTTGTGCAAAGTGAGACCAGTTCCTCTACTCTATCATGATGCATGACTTTCTGATTTGTGAGACTGTCTGCAAACTTAGATCCACTTATTAGTTGATGGGCTTAGAAAATGGGGATAGGAGGAAGTCATAGGAGGAAGCTCTGCAAAGGCTTGGCTGCCTGCAGGCTGGTAGGTGCCTATAGTCCTGGGCCAGCAGCGTGCCACAAGCCCTCCATAGCCCAGTGGAGTCACCCTTCTGCTAACCCCAGCAGATTGTGAGCTCTCCAGGGCAGGAAACACAGCATGGTGGTTGGCACAGAGCAGATGCTCGTGTAAACTCCTTGATTGAATTTATGAACATTTAAAGAGGTTCTATGCTGTAACCACCTTTACTTAGAAAACATGATTCACAGAGCTGAGAGGAACTCAAGGATCATCAGCCCCACCCTCCTTCTATAGGTGAGAAAACTGCAGCCCCTCCATTAATTTTCCATTAATGCATCCCCCCATTAATTTTCCTCAGCAAAACCACAGAGGAAATTCAAAGCAGTCAGGACTGGAGCTCAGCTTTCCCTCCTCACTGGCCCAAGTTTTCCTTTAGCTGCCAATGACAGGCCCATTCTAGCAGCAAGCCTTGAATGTTGTCTAGCTGTAATTTGGTCAAGGGCACTGTACAGCCTTTACCACCGACATTTCTGCTTTTGAATCTTGACTCCCAAGGATTTGCAGCAGTGTGAGTCAGCTGAGCCAATGTCTTTACGATTTCTCTCTCTCTTTTTTTTTTGTCTTTATAATTTCTTAATAAAGGCTCTCACTTTGCTGTTTTTGTTAATGGACATACATAGTACTTGTAGCCTCAAAGGTAGTTTGCCTTACCTGCATCATTTTGGTGAGCTAGACTCAGCTGGCAGGATTGCTGACATCAACATTCTCCCACTGTGTGGTTTTTAAGACATAATTTGGGGATGGGTTTTGAAAGGCCATGCAATAATGAAGTCCTAACATTTTCAGAAACCAATGATTCCCAAGTTCTAAAAAATGAAAACTTTAAAAAGCTAAGTCTAGGGTTCCAGTGTATGAGAAAAATTCTCTAATTTTACTACCAAACTTTTCTAGATCTTTAGATTTTGCCCCACACTCCCCACCCAGTTTTTGCTGCATGAACAGAGGGTGCTGACACAGCCTTTTCTGAGGGCTGTGCGGTCTGTCTCCACCTGCCTACACTAGTCAACACCTCTTGCCGCAGGGCCAGGAGAGAGGAACAGATTCTGCCCACCTCACCTCTTACTATCCCAGGCCAGGGCAGGCTCTGGAAAGGGAGAATTTAGATTAATGAGCAGGTGTGCCACTAAAGGCCCATGTGTTCCTCACTCCAGAACGGGCCTTACCTTGGAGGTGCTTGGTCTTCCAGAAGAGATAGGCCAGAAGCAGGGGCCCTCCCTTCAGGAGATTTTCCAAACCTTGGCAAGTAGAGACACCTCCAGGGCACCTGCCTCCCTCCAAAGTGCTGGCAGCAAAGGAGGGATGAGCAGGTCAGGTCTTGGGGTCCTCAGTGGAAAGAAAGCTTAGGGCTCAGATGCTCCAGGTCCCTTGTGTGCCTCTGCTACACCCCTACTCCCCCACCTCTCCTGTGGGGAAGGTGCGTAACTGGTGGGATTCTCTCCACATGCTCCATGGCACAAGAGTACCTGTGGAGCTGTAGATTAGGGAGTTTCTGCAAGAACTTTTACCAGCAATGTTGTGGAAGATGAATACAAGGAGTTACTATTGCTTCTGAAAAGCAGAACTTGCTGGCAGGGCCACTGCCCTCTGGCCTTGATCACAAGGCCTAGCCTTGGCCCTCTGCCTACAAAGAGGGAAAGACGTACCATCCCATGCTCAGCCTGGGCAGCAGAACCTACCTGGGTACCAAGGGCAGGGTAGGGGACCTTAGTGCTGTCTCAGGGAACACAGCAACAAGTTCTTGAGAAGCTGGTTAACATGCCCCTGTCCCTGGGACAGAAAAGAGTGCGGGGGGCATGGTAGTGAGGAGACTGACTTAGAAGGGAAGGCCATGGGGGACATGGGTAGTGAGAAGACTGACTCAGAGGAGACGGCCACGGGGGGCATGGGTAGTGAGGTGACAAAGGAGAGGGCCCGGGGGGGCATGGGTAGAGAGGAGACAGAGGAGAGGGCCACGGGGGGCATGGGTAGAGAGGAGACAGAGGAGAGGGCCACAGGGGGCATGGGTAGAGAGGAGACAGAGGAGAGGGCCACGGGGGGGGGCATGGGTAGTGAGGAGACAGAGGAGAGGGCCAGGGGGAGCATGGGTAGAGAGGAGACAGAGGAGAGGG
>CAUYPK010023993.1:0-28606 GCA_963574355.1 Loris lydekkerianus
ATTTTCTGTGGGATTTGTTTTTTTTTTTTTTTTTTTTTTTTTTTTTTTTTTGCAGTTTTTGGCCAGGGCTGGGTTTGAACCTGCCACCTCCCATATATGGGGCCAGTGCTCTACTCCTTTGAGCCACAGGCACCGCCCAGATCTCTACTTTTCTTTATCTTTAGAATGAAGATGCATGCATTTGAACTCAGGTCTACCCTATACTAGTTAATTAATCTTCAGCAAGTTACTTCTCTGAATCTCCATTTTCTCACCATTAGATGAGCGTAATGATAATTTCTACTTTGCAAAGTTAGTCATGAAAATTAAAGGAGTTGATGCATTATTAAGCAATCACATCAAAGTCTGGGATACACCCCCAAAATATTAACCATTATTGCTGGGTATGGTGGTGTGCACCTGCAATCCCAGGTACTCAGGAGGCTGAGGCAGGAGACTGCTTCGGCCCAGGAGTTCGAGACCAGCCTGACCAATATAGCAAGGCCTTGTCTCAAAAACAAAACAAAAATGCAACATTAAACATTTTTTAAAACTCAAAATTAACCATTATAATGTAAGGTTACACCCCACTATAATTCTTTTAGTGACCATTGCCTTTAGGCAGAATCACAAATACCTCAATGTGGTAGATAAGCGTCTTTGGAATCCAGCCTTCACTCCCCAGGCTGCCACCTGGGGCTCTCTGCTCCATGGTACAGAAGTTTTTTTTTAGTTCTTCCGAAGTGTCTATTCTCTTTCACTCTGCCCCTGCCTCTTATGGCTGTTGAATTTCAGCTTGGGATTCTCCTATTTCACGAGGCCTTTTTAATACAGAGTTTAAACCCTCCGTTCCCATCATTAAAATGCTTATCTTGTTGGACTTTAATTGCTGGTTTAATTGTCTGTCCTCACTCTGTTGTTACCACCTTGAGGGAGGGGAGAACACCTGTATTTCTTGCATCTCAACTGACAGCCACATTGTAGGTGCTCAATTAATATTTGTTGACTGAATATTGAGTTAGCAGTAAGATTGAGTCTCTAGCTCCATTTAATTCTTATAGCAAAATATAGATTTATTTGACAGCATCTGGCCATTTTATCCTAAGGTAAACTAGAATTAAAAAGTGATAGAATCAACGACAGTTTACTAAAAACAATAGCTTTTTAAACAAGCAGTTTCTTAAAGAGACTGTTTTCTCTGCTATTTTAGTTTCATCTGGTTCTGCTCTTAAAGATCCTCATTACTACATTATGGTCAGCTTGTTATGCAATCTAATTAAGACTTGAAAACGCCAGCACGTCACTGTTATATAAAGGTAGCTCAGAGATTACTGTTTTTATACGCTTAATAATATTAAATGACAGTGATTATAAAAAGTACCTTAGGTTTATTGATCAGATGTGTAAATATCAGTCACTCAACTTGTAATAAAAAAACCCAGCAAGTTATAAACCATTTTGAAGACTCTTCTAACATTTGACCTTTAAAATTTGATTTGAATCAATATCGGAACACAGATTGGAGTACAATGTGCTCTACTCAGTAATGATTTTAAACTTTATTTCTGTTCTACTTTATTCTTAACAGATAGATTTTATATCAAGAAGTGAAAAATAAAGAGTTAAGGCCAGGTCTGGTGGCTCACGCCTGTAATCCTGGCACTCTGAGAGGCCAAGGCTGAAGGACCTTATGAGGTCAAGAGTTCAAGAGCAGCCTGAGCCACAGCAAGACCCCATCTCTCGGGTGACTCAGGAGGCTGAGGCAGAAGGATGGCTTGAGCCAAGGAGTCTGAGGTTGTACTGAACTATGAAGATGCCACTGCACTCTACCTGGGATGACAGTGTGACACTCTTTGTCTCAAAAAAAAAAAAAAAAAAAAAAAAAAAAAGGAATTTGTGCTTTTACTTTTTTCAAATTATTTTTCAAATAATAATACTTAAGATTACTATTATTATTATTGTTAATTATTATTATTTTACCAGGGGAAAGCACAAATACAGACCCCACATACCACAAATTATACAGTTGAGTTTCCTACCTTTAGGGAAATAAATGGTCAGCACATTGAGAGTGCAGTGGAGAAGCCTCACCCTGGGAAAACCACCTGTGTGATCAATGTTTATACTATTTTCCTATAGAAACAGTGTATGTGAAATATCTAGTCATAAAATAACAGATGGGAGCCATGGAACCTGAAGATTCAAAATATCCTGAGATTTACACAGGAAGAAAAATATTTAAACAAAACTATATATAATATAGCAAAAATAAATAGCATTGTCCAACATGATTATGGTGTGAGTGTGTGTATACACATACATGTAATATATATATATATATATATATATATATATACACATGTAATATATATATATATATACCATATATACTCGAGTATAAGCCTAGTTTTTTCGGCACAAACTTTGTGCCACGTTCAGGTTTGTCGAATTTATACTCGAGTATATACGGGGTATATATATATATATATATATATATATATATATATATATATATGTAAAATATATATATATTTTTTTAATTCAAGACTCTCATTCTACTGCCCAGGTTACACAGTACAATGGCCCCATCATATCTCACAGCAACCTCAGAGTCCCAGGCTCAAGTGAGCCTCCTGCCTCAGCCTCCAAAGGAGCAGGAACTATTGGTATGCATGGCAGCGCCTGGCTAATTTTTCTATTTTTGGTACAGGCAGGGTCTCCAGCTCCTGAGCTCAAGCAATCCACCCGCCTTGGCCTCCCAAAGTGCTGGGATTACAGACGTGACCACTGGACCCGGCCTGATTATGGAATATATTGATAAAACATGGTGCATTAAGGAAAATATCAAAAACAAAAACGTAGAAGTCATGCAAAATATAATCGATACTACTGGGCAGTTTTCAAAGGATGTCATCGATTTATTATTTTAAATTTATCTGCTAATGTGAAGTTATCGCACTTAATTTCCAAAGGGGCTGCGTAGTACTAATTTGCTTTTTTATTACAACTTGTTTATTATGTACTTTAGCTTCGAATACTCTTTTCAAAGTCAATGAAAGTTTATTTATTTATTTAATTTTTGATCCCTCCTACAAAAAGTCTCTTACCTTCCATTCCATATGTTGTGGGTCTTTAGATCTATCTTGTGCTGACCTGCTTTGGGGCGTAGGCAAATTGGGGGACGATTTCATGCTTTCCTTCCCTTTCCTAAAATCATCCAACAATTCTTTGTCCATGGTATATGTCTAATAAAACCTCTAATAAAATCACTGAGCATTGGCACTTTTTGGTATTATGAGAAACTTTTCATAAGATATATATATATATATATATATATATTGTTAATCATAGCAGTTTGCATTCTCTACTGGGGCTCTCTTTCTTTCTTTCTTTCTTTCTTTCTTTCTTTCTTTCTTTCTTTCTTTCTTTCTTTCTTTCTTTCTTTCTTTCTTTCTTTTTTGAGACAGAGTCTTACTCTGATTCCCTGAGTGGTAGAACACCCCGGCATCATAGCTGATAATAACCTCAAACTCTTGGGCTCAGGCAATCCTCTTGCCTCAGCCTACCGAGTAACTGGGACTCTAGGCATGTACCACAACACCTGACTAGTTTTCTCTGTTATTAGGAGAGACAGGATCTTGCTCTTGCTCTTGCTCAGGCTGGTCTTGATCTGAGCTCAAGCAATCCACCTGCTTCGGCCTCCCAGAGTGCTGGGATTGCAGGTGGGCACCACCACACTGGGCCGGGGTTCAGTTTTCCTTCGTCTCCTTTCTTCCAAACCATATACTATCTGAGTGTGTTATTCTCTCAGAAGATTTTTTTTGGGAGACATAACAAAAAAGTTAAAGAAATAAAAGAGGATGCTTTCAATTTTTCTATTGTGTATACCATTATTAATGATTTAATGATGAAAATAAGATAACTTTGTATAATAAGTATTAAGGAGTAATCAAAATGTACCAAGGCACTAAGACTTATTCTGGGAAAACACAAATGAACTTGATCTCTTCCCTGAGGACATCATAATCTAGTTAGAAATCCAGATGAAAATATAGATAATTCTATTAAAGATGAATTAAGTATGTAAGGGGGAGCCTGCTATGGTCTGGATGTTGGTGTCTGCCATTATTTTTACGTTGAAACAATTCCCGGTGTACTGGTGTTTGGAGGTGAGGCATCCGGAGGTGAGTAGGTCAGAGGGTAGAGCCCTCAAGAATGGGATTAGTGCCCTTATATAGGAGCTCAAGAGAGTTTCTTTCTCCTTTGCACCATGTGAGGAGGCAGTGAATGAGACCTCAGCAAACACTGCACCTCCTGGTGCCTTGATCTTGGACCTCTCAGCCTGCAAAACTGAGCAATAAGCTTCTGTTGCTTATAAATTATTCACTGTAAGGTATTTGTTATAGCAACCTAAATGGAAAAAGATAGAACCCGTTGTGCTGTTGAATTTCTGAAGTGAGAATGCTTTAGAAAACATTGGTCAGTTAATAGATTTTTATCATTTGTTGTTTCTCTTTGCTCTTATACTCCTAAAATCAATACCTTCGGAATTTTTTTTTCTGCTAGCATGAATATGGTGGAAAATGACTTAAGTATACATTTTGCGTGGATGGCAGATGACTCAGCCAAGAGTTAATGAACACTGCTCCTCAGCCCTGTGAATGAGAGGAGGTCCCTGCCGTCGTGACACTTACCATTTCCCCAGTGAGAGATATCCTATAGTCACATAGCAAAATAAAATATGCCATACTTTTAGATAATGATGTATGTGGATGATAGAAAGAAAACAAACAGGTAATAGATTTAAATGGAAGACTTAAGGGAGGACCTCTCAGAACAGATGGAATTTGAGCTAAAACCTGAATGAGCTCATGCATGTTTAGAAAGATTGTCTTCAAAACAACGCAACTGTGGGAAAGGCATACATCTTTTCACAAGTCATTCCTTTTATTGAGTGATTTATTTTTGTGATTTTTTCGATAGAAGAAGTGAGGTGACTAAGTTCCCCAGGTGGTTCTGTTTGCCTTCGAGTTTGAGATCAATTGTTCATCTGGGTTAGATGTGCCCCTGATGTCTTTCTCACCAGTGACACTTTTGTATAGTCTTGCTAAGAAATCTCAGACTATTTCCCAAGCACATTCTTTTGGAATAATTATGAAAGTTGTCACTACAAGCATATACAGCTCTTTTTCCCCAAAGTTTTTCACAGTAGTTATAGCAAAGAAGTAAATTTTCCTTTTGGAAATATGTAAATTGTAATTCTAAAGTATATAACAGCCCTAACAAACATACCAAATTGATATGCTATAAGCAAAAATAATCAAAATGGATTTGCCCGAGTTCTGAATTTAATAAAAGTTCCAATAATGGCATGTCAGGTACATACATACGCAGTAGTTGTCTAGAAAAATAAGGTACATCTCTGATCCCAGTGTGACTTCACATGACTGTTGACGCTAATTTATATTTGATTTTTAGAAATAGTAAAAAGTTCCTTAGAATTTTGTCAATAAACTATGTAATGTAAAGGTAACAGCCACCCCTACTTGCCCTCAAATTGAACTCTGATAAGTCTTATGTTGAGCTATTGAAAGGAATGCAAATAACTATTTTTTTTCAAATAACTAATTTGAAAGGAGAAAAATTACTTCGTGACCAGATGTTGTCATCATTTCTGTGTAAAACATAGATCTGTAACTGTGTAAGAGAAACTGAACCCAGGTGTGCTTTATTATTGTGGAGTTGTGACCGTTTGATTTACTTTCACTTAACTGGCAACAGAGACATGTCACAACCTTTTACAAGCTTAAATAAATTGATAATTTTAAAGATACTAGGATGGATTTAATACTGTCTTACTAGCCAAAAGGTGGTCAGATTTTTCAAGCTTCCAGAAAACTCATTAAGAACTATTTAATATGCATGTTATCTTTACAACCCTTTCCTTAAGACTTCAGGAAAGAGGGTCTTTGTAGTTGTGTTAGTGATGATATTATGACGGTTTCATGGCCAAGGAATTATTATTTCCAGATCTCATTTGGCCATATAGCAGTTATCAGGAACAATTTTTCTTACTAAGTGAAGGTTTCTGGCCTTCCCACAGGAGGCTATAGGAAAGGGTCTCATGCTGCCCAGGCTAAACTTGAACTCTTGGACTCAAGCAGTCCTCCTGTCCCAGCCTCCCACGTAGCTAGGACTGCAAGCTTGTGTCACCACGCCTGGCTAGGATCAAATCCTACAGGTAGTGTTTAAAGATAAATGTGGAAATTATTTAGACTTCAATAAAAACTTCTGTAAGGACTCTGCCTTATTTGGGAGAATACGATTGTTCAAAATGTATTTAAAATTTATAACTGTGAATAAAGGTTACACTTTATCAATTTTCACTTGCAAAACTAAGGTAAATTAATAAGTGATGCTTTCAATTTATTTGTTGTCAGTGGAAGGGCATGGATTCTTCAGTGAAGCAGTCTTTTATAAACAGGTTCATGAAAATTTTGTTTTATATTGAGTCTGTCATTTTTTCTATATGGTGTCACGATCATACTATCTGCCAAGAGGGACAATTTTACTTTTTCATTTTTAATTTGGATGCTTTTATTATCATTACTTGCCTGTTGCTCTATTCAGGTCCTCAATACTGTATTGAACAGAAGTGGTGAGAGAGGGTGTCCTTGCCTTGTTCCTGATCTTAAGAGGAAAAGCTTCAGGTTTTGAAGTTGAGTATGATGCTAATTGAGGGCTTTGGAACCTTTACTATGTTGAGAAAATTTCCTTCTATTCCTAGTTGGTTGAGATTTTTAATGATGAATAGATGCAGAATTTTGTCAAATGCTTTTTCTGCCTCTGTTAAGATGATCATGGGATGTTATCTTTATTCTGTTAATGTGTATCACATGGATTGGTTTTTAGGGTTGAGCTATCCTTGCACGCCAGGGATAAATCCCCACTTGGCTGTGAAATGCAGTATTGTCCTTCTAATGTACTTTTGCATTTGGTTTGCTAGTATTTTGTTCAGGATTTTTACCTCTTCACTGGGCAAGTATATGGCTTATAGTTTTCATTTCTTGTGGTGTTTTTGTGTGGCTTTGATGTCAGAGTCATGCTTGCTTCACCAAATGTGTTTGGAGAGACAAATGTATGTCTCTCCTCTTTCATTTTTTGGAAGAGTTTAGGAGGGATTGGTTGTTCATTGATTTTTAAATACAGAAGAATTTGGTAGACTTCACTGCAGAAGCCATCTGGTCCTGGGCATTTTTTGGTGGAAGGTTTTTGTTTGCTGACTCAGTCTCCACACTCATTTATAGCTTTGTTCAGGCTTTCTGCTCTTGCATGAGTCTTGGAACAATTTCTTATGTTCCACATCCTGCGAGTTGGCCATAATTGTTTCTTTTTCTTCTTTCAATTTTCACTTTCATTTTTAAGCTAGGCAAAGATTTAGGGAAACTGTTTTATTTTATTTTATTTACTTTTCTTTATTTTTTCTATACATGTACATGTGTTTATTTGGTTTCCACTTTTGCCTTCACAAAATTAAAGAGGCTTAAAATTTAGTAACAATAACAATGTTTAAGATAAGGACTAGAAGCAAAAACCTCTTAAAGAACAAACCAAGATAAATACAATCAGAAAATAAATCAGATGATTGCTGTAATGAAATATTGAGCTATAATAATAATAATAATAATTTAAAAAGAATAACTTTCACATCGTCAGATAAAAGTATGTCTATCACAGAATGCTTTGACTCTGGGGTTCAGTGTGGAGTCATCAGTTAACTTCTTTTTTTTTTTTTTTTTTTTTCCAAAGTCTCAAAAAATAGAGAATATTTATTTTTATAAAAAAAAAGAAGATAATTTTAAAAACAGATCATGCCAAATCTTACAGATAATAGAAAAAGAAGAAATACTTCAAAATCATTCTACTTCATCTGGATAAGAAAATAGTGACTACTTCTTACATACATTGGATTTAATTTTGACCAAAGTACATTATTTGAACAATAATTTTTAGTTCAACTTGTTAATATGTTGTTTAGGATATTTCACCCTCATTTATAAGTGAAATATGTTTGTAATTTCCCTTTATAATAATTTTTTTTCCAATTTTAATATCAGGTATATCCAGATGAAGTACAATTTTCACTTTTTAAATAAAAAAATAAAAGCCATGAAGGACAAGACCGAAATATTGTGTTATGCCTGATAGTTTTATTTTTCCTGACATGAGATTTAGAATAATGGTTATAAAATTATTAACTAGTCGTTGAGATCATTAGCAACTAAAGTGGCTGCGGCACAGTGCACTGGCGTGATTTCTACCACGTGGGGGATTTTCAGAGCATGTCTAATGAATTCAGAGACTCATCTATTCCCTAAAAGAACTCTTCTTTGCACTAAAGAGATCTGTGTTCTTTGTTTGGGTTTCAGAAAATATCTAAACTTTTTTTCATTTCTTCTCTGACCCCTCTTTTTTTGGCATATCCTGTTGGCACGACCTTTACAGAGAGTTTCCTGGAAAGCAGACCATTTCGTTGTGATCCAAAAATACTTTTGTGTGGTTACCGGGCCATGCTTTACACCCAGAACAAATGGCAGACCTAAACACACTCTGTGAAAACTCCTATTCTTCGAATTCATGAGAGAGTTTTCTGGTTTGTTTGTGTTTTTCCTTACAAAATGATGCAAAGTAAGCAAGTCACAACTAGGACTATTTTACTCAAATGTATATTGATGCTGATTTTTGGAAAGAGCTTGGAATAGCTGGGAAGATATCAAGAGAAACAACTTTTATCAAAAGGCAAATTAGATTTTGAAGCTGGTGTTAATTGGCAGCCAAGGTGTTTCATTATGAAGCTGAATTTTTAACAGTTGTTCCTTGGTTACTATAAAAATGCCAGCCAGCAGAAACGGCTGCCATGTAAAGGGGTTTCTCTGTCTCTCCCCACCTCTCTGCCCGTGTGCCAGGGATGTGAGTCCTGGTTTGAACACTTCAGTGCTGCCTAGAAACTGTGTCTGTGTTGGGTTTTAATTCAGCTTTCTTTCTGGACTAGATGCATATTTCAGAATGAATGGGTTCAGGGATGGTCACATGCAGGTATTGTATTTTTCTATTTTGCAATTCTCTATGTTTGAATGACCTTATTGGGAAAACTGTTTTCTCATTGTACCTACAGGATTAAGCAAGCCACAGGAAATACAAAAATTATAACTACAAAGATGATTCTTTTGGTGGAAGCGATGTGAACTGTTTTTTGTTTTGTTTTTTTTTTCCCTCTCCGCGTGTATGTTACCTACTACTGATTTTTTTTTTTTTTTTTTAAGATAAAACATCCGATAGCCGTAGGTAGTGAGGTCCAACTGCTTATTCCCCTCCTAGAAGAGAGCAGCATAAAGAAGGTTTTCCTCCATATGGGAGTGTGTGTACTTTGATATTTTTTCCCATTCTGACATTTTATTAGCTGGCTAAAAAACGACATTGATTTGTTCAGTGCATCTTCAACATATAGGAGACAAATTCCTGGATTGTTCTGTCTACAGAAATTCTTTTAATTTCTGTTACGCTTAGCATCTAGTTCTATGGTGATTTATAGAAAAAAAAAAGTCATTTTCTCTGTGTAAAAGGTAGAACCATTGGATTACACTGCTTATCAACAGTTCTCTAGCCAAATAGTTTAATTATGTGAGCATAGTCTTATTCAAGCCTGTGCTATTGACTCTTAAGAAGCAAGCAAGGCTGTATTTGGTGTCCTTCAAAATAGGGACAGATTTTCCTCTTGCCTTGCAAAATCTCAGCTCAGGTTTTACAGAACAAAAATAATGAATGCTCCTGCGACAGCATGTCACAGGGGAGGCTGGGACAATGCTGAACTCATGCACACTGCTGATCCTTGTGTGCTGGGCAACATGTGTATCTGGATTTCTGACAGCCGTGTGGGTTCACTAGAGACCTCTGTCATTCTTTTCATCCTCCTGTAGGCAATGGTCGAGACAGTTAACAACCTCCTGCAGCCACAAGCCCTGAACGCGTGGAGGGACCTGACGACAAGTGATCAACTGCGTGCAGCCACCATGTTGCTTGACACTGTGGAGGAAAGTGCCTTTGTGCTGGCTGATAACCTTCTGAAGACGGACATTGTCAGAGAGAACACGGAGAACATTAGTAAGTGGCCTTTGTCAGGCAGAAGGTCCAGAGACCCTTGCATAGCAGAAGGGAAAGAAGAGTGCATGTGTGCTGTCCCAGAGATGGGTGATGCTTCATTTCAGTGGAGATAAGTTGTTCTTTTTCTGAAATAAAGAGGGTGGCTCAGCACCGGTAGTCAGTAGCTAGGGCGCCAGCCACATACACCATAGCTAGCAGGTTTGAATCCAGCCCGGGCCTGCCAAACAACAATGACAACTGCGGTCAAAAAAGAGCTGGGTGTTGTGGCAGGCACCTACAGTCCCAGCTACTTGGGAGGCTGAGGCAAGAGAATGGCTTATGCCCACGAGTTTGAGGTTGCTCTGAGCTATGATGCCATGGCATTCTACCCAGGGTGACAGCTTGAGACTCTGTCTAAAAAAAATAAAATAAAATAAAATAAATAAATAAATAAAATAAAATAAAATAAAGAGGGCCTCACCTATCATGGGCTTAAAAGGATTTAAAATCATGTACTTTCTCCTCTTTAGGAAATTTCAATATTGGCTGTGTTAGTCTGAGATCACTTAGAGTGAGGTCCATTTATATTTTTGGAATTTTGATATATTTACATATCTAGGTATAGCTTGTGCTATTTAAAATTTTATCCTTCCATTTTAGTTATTATATAAGTATCCTTAGATTCTATACTGTAACTAAATAAGTCATTTAAGTGAAGATGAAACCATGGTTGATAATTGTGTTATTTGGTTCATAAAGAATATAAATCTATTTGTCTTGTGGTTTAGGATATAGCTGACAATTTCATTTCAGAAGATTTGTTAAAGCTGTCTCAAATGTATTATATTTAAAGGTAAATTAGTATTACAAATTTTTTTTTTACTTATCCCATAAAATATTGTATTTTGAAAAATAACTTAAGGACAATGATAATGCCTCAGGATTTTACATTGAATTTTAAATTTTAAGCTTTGTTATTCATATATGACATGATTTTAATAGCTTCAATTTGCATTATTTTGAAAAACGTTTTAAAATATTAACAATATACTTCTCTTAAAGATTGAATTACGATAAAGTGTGACCAACAAAACAAGAATTCTAATGCTTTGATTTCAGAGCTATTTCAGTGGTGGGGGAAACTCTTGTAGACTTTGCATGTTTCTCAATAACCACTGACATCTCTTTGCTATTAACAGAATTGGAAGTTGCAAGGCTGAGCACGGAAGGAAACTTAGAAGACCTAAAATTTCCAGAAAACACGGGCCATGGAAGCACTATCCAGCTTTCTGCAAATACTTTAAAGCAAAATGGCCGGAATGGTAGGTTCAAGGTTGTTTTTTAAGCTTGAAGGAATTGAACTTGTATCAATTTGTGGCTGGTTGGCCTGGAGTGTCAGATCTACCATCTCCGAGCTCACCTGCTCCTCCTCTGTCTCCATTCTCTTCTACTGTATCATCAGGATTACGACGACATTTATTCTGCAGAATTCTCAATTAGATTTGGAAAGTATTCCATTACTTTTCAGTGGTCAGAAACTTCAATATGAGGGCAATCAGAAACACCCAGGTCCAGATGTTCTGACCTTTTTTCCTCAAAAGGACTAAGTTTCACTGAGTTTGTAGATTTCCCTTGTAAAGTTTTTTAATAGAATGGGAAAAAATATTTTCATACTGTATATCCAATTAAGGGCTAATAACCAGAGTCTACAAAGAACTTACACAAATGAGCAAGAAGACATCAAACAACCCCATGAAAAAGTGGGCACAAGACATTCACAGAAGCTTTTCCAGCGAAGACAGACTAATAGCCAATAAACACATGAGAAAATGCTCAGTGTTTATATTCATCAGGGAAGTGGTGATCTAAGCCACAATGAGATATCAGCCAATGGCTTTTTTTATAAAAGTCCCAAAACAACAGATTCTGGTGTGGATACAAAGCAGCACTTAAACACACTGTCAGTGGGACTGCAAACTAGTCCAGCCTTTTTGGAAAGTTGTATAAAGACACCACAAACCTACTTTGATTCGGTGGAGACCCTATTGAATATTTACCCTCAGGAAAAAATGTCATTCTATAAAAAAGACGTGCATTTAAATGTTTATAGCAGCGCAATTCACAGTCCCAAAGATGTGGAAACAGCCCATATGCCCATGAATACTTGAGTAGATTAATAAAATGTAGTGTATGTATACCCTGGAATATAAATTTTACATTTCTGTGCATGTCAACCCATCATTCACTTCTCAGAATAAATCTACCTCCTTAGGAGACCTTTCCCTGTCTCCTAACGTCAACCACTCTTTGCCAATTGTTCTTTTCTCATTTAGCCACGTTTATGCCAAAGTTTCTTCATAGCAATAATTTTTACTATTATAAACAAATTATGTTATTTTTCATCTACCTGCTTATGGTCTGACTCTGTTCCCAGGCAATAAATTCCGTGAGAGCAGGGATCTTGTCTAATCTTGCTCACTGATGTGACTGCAGTACTTTAAAAAATGCCTGGCACACACTCCCTAAACACAAAGTTAGTGAAGATTGAGCTATGTCTAGATTAGTCACATGAAGTTATATGCTTATTTATTACTTACTAAATTAATGTATAATTTTTTTTATTTTGTAAGTCACATTTTGGCATTAATTGGGGAGTGGAGAATTTGTAACAATTACTAATAACTAAGTGTAATGGTAAAACAAGGTGGGCTGGTACCACAAGTAGAAATTAATCTGAATTATCAGACAATTAGAAGCCAATTAAAATAAATGTTGTTAATACCAACTTGAAAATCATGAGGGTTTTTTGTTTGTTTGTTTTGGCTTTTCTTTTTTGAGACAGAGTCTCACTCTGTTGCCCTAGGTAGAGTGCTGTGGCATCATCATAGCTCACAGCAACCTCAAACTCTTAGACTCCTGAGTTTGAGTCCCTCAGCCTCCTGAGTAGCTAAAACTACAGGCATCTGCCACAGAGTATAGCTAATTTTTCTACTTTTGTTAGAAACAAAGTCTCATTCTTGCCCAGGCTGGTCTTGAACTCTTGAGCTCAAGGGATCTATCTACCTGCCTCAGTTTCCCAGAGCACTAGGATTACAGGTGTGAGCCACCATGCCTGGCCACATGGATATTCTTAAGTTTAACCTTCCAAAATCAGACTTCTTACACTTAATGTAAAGGGAAAGAACTAAAATTAAATCCTGCGTTACAACAGATAAGAGTATGGTGAATTGCTATGATTTGCTCAGTACTGAGCTAACCCTCACAGGTTAGATAAGGAAGCCCACTTCCTCTAGGTAACTCTCATCATATCTGTTTGCTGAATTATTGAAAGGATAAAGGATTTCTCATAGACTCACGGCAAGGCTGAGAATCAGGCCCCAAAGCATACCAGAGTGAGGAGGCTGACAGCAGCCTTTGCACAGCACAGAGTCGTCGCTGTGAATTATGGCGGCTGTTACGAGTAACTCTGGGTGCAGTAACCACCCTGCTGCTGCGTCAACCCCACCGCCTGCTTCCTCGTGTCACAGGCTCCTCATCTGAAGCCTGGGGCTGCTGCATCTGACTGTTGCATCTGGCTGAGGTGCCCAGAGCTACCTCTTTGTAAGCATATGTGTATTCTGTGTTGTTCAACCCCTAAGAGCAGGGAGTTTCCCAAACATAGGGACACAGCTGAGGTGTTGGACGGCAGCCCGCTCCTTACAAAAATGTTCACTATTGAATTATTTTGGTCTGTCTTCCCACTTGACCCTCAGTTTACTCATTCCTCACTTGACCCTAACATTCAAAGACAGTGAGTGTGGGAGAGTGACCTTAAAAGAGCATGATAATTGAGTTTTAAGACAAAGATTTTTTCATCCTTGTCATTGTTATTTTTTTTTGAAATGCAGTTATGATATAATTTACAAGCGCTCAAATACATATGCTTTCAACATTTAACTTGAGGTCTTTGACAGTTGTTCAAATTTCTGTAATCATATAAAATAAAAAAAATAGGCCAGGTGTGGTGGCTCACACCTGTAATTCCAGCACTCTAGGAGTCTAAGACAGGTGGATTGCTTGGGCTCAGGAGTTCATGACCAGCCTGCACCATAGCAAGACCCTGTCTCTTCTAAAAATAGAAAAATTAGCCCCATTTACTGGTGGGCACCTTTAGTTCCAGCTACTCAGGAGGCTGAGGCAGGAGGATTGCTTGAGTTCAGGAGTTTGAATTTGCTGTGAACTATGATGCCATGGCACTTTACCCAGGATTACCCAGTGAGACAGACACTATCTCAAAAAGAAAGAAAGAGAGAGAGAGAGAGAGATTGATTTTTTTCAATTACTCCCAATATTTCCTGACGTCTTTTACCACCAGCTCTTTCTCCCCCTCACCATAACTAATGAAATTTTCTTCTTGTTGCTGTTTCTATAGACAAATTTTCCTGTTCTCTGATTTCACATAACTGAGATCACACAGTATACACTCTTTCCTCTCTGGATCCTTTACTTAGCAAAATATTTTTGAGATTCAGTCATGCCATTCTATCACCAGATCCTTATTGTCTCATAGCATATTCTACTGTATTAATGAAGAATATTTTATTTATTCTCCTACAAATAATAATTGAGTTGTTTTCAGGGTAGAGCTACTACAAATTAAGATTGTACAAACATTCTTATACTAGGTTTTTTTTTTTTTCTTTGTAAATAAAAATTTTCACTTCCTTGGAATGGTAGATGTATGTTTAACTTTATAGGAAATTGCCAGACATCTTTGCAGAGGGTTGAACTATTTTACGCTCCCACTAGTAGTGACCAGGAGTTCCCATTTTTCCATGTCCTTATCACCATCAGTGCGGCCGGCCTTTTCGCTTCAGGCAGACTGAGTGTGGAATGGTGCTCAGTGCAGTTTGGATTTTCATCTCCCTAATTACTAATGATGCACATTATTTATTTCCCGCGTGTTTATTTATCTCTGTCTTAACATGTGCGTTTATGTCTTTCATCATTTTAAGGTCGTTTTATTGTTGAGTGTAGAAATGCTTTATAAATTCATCACTTTTGTATTTCCAATCTGTAGTTCACTTACTCATGTTCTTAATGATGCATTTTTATAGACACACATTTTCAGTTTTGATAAAGTGCAGTTCACTGTTGACATTTTATGGTTAGTGTCTTGGGGGCCCTATCCAAGGCATCTTTACCTTCCTCAGAGTTCAAAAATATTAGTCTATATTTTTTTCTAGAAGCTTTATGGTTCTGGTTTTTATGTTTAGGAAGATCATCTATCCTGAATTCAATTTTAAGTATATAGTGAGATAGAGATTCAGGTTCATTTTTAAAAAATATTGATCAAGGGGCTTGATGCCCTTAGCACAGTGGTTACAGTGCCTGCCATATGCACCGAGGGTGGTGGGTTCAAACCCGGCTTGAGCCTGCCAAACAACAATAACAACTACAAACAAAAATAGCCAGGCCTTGTGGCAGGCACCTGTAGTCCCAGCTACTTGGGAAGCTGAGGCAAGAGAATCACTTAAGCCCAAGAGTTGGAGTTGGCTGTGACCCGTACCACCATGGCACTCTACCAAGGATGACATAGTAAGACTCTGTCTCAAAAAAAAAAAAAAAAAAAGTACTGATAAAGGCCGGGCACAGTGGTTGACACCTATAATCCTAGCCCTCTGGGAAGCCAAGGCAGGTGGATTGCCTGAGCTCAGGAATTCAAGAACAGCCTGAGCAAGAATGAGACCCTGTCTCTACTAAAGACAGAAAAACTGATAGGGCATTGTGATGGCACCTGGACTTGGGAGGCTGAGGCAAGAGGATCTCTTAAGCCCAAGAGCTTAAGGCTGCTGTGAGCTATGACATCATGGCAATCTACCCAGGGCAATGGAGTGAGACTCTGTCTCCAACAGACAAAAATAAACAAATAAATAAATACCGGTGAGTAGCGATTTCAGCATAATTTGACTCACCTCTTCTCATGAATGGCACTTTGGTTGAAATGAACACTTGATTATTTGCATGAATATGTATTTTACTGGTTTGTTTACCGTCTAGCTAGACCTAAGTAGAATGTACACACTGGATCAGACTTTTGCCAACTTACCATTCACATTTATATTTATCTTAGGAGAAATAAGAGTGGCCTTTGTCCTGTATGACAACTTGGGTCCTTATTTGTCCACGGAGAATGCTAGCATGAAGCTGGGAACAGAGGCCATGTCCACAAATCATTCTGTTATCGTCAATTCCCCTGTGATCACAGCAGCAATAAATAAAGAGTTCAGTAATAAGGTTTATCTGGCTGACCCTGTGGTGTTTACTGTCAAACACATCAAGGTAAGACAATGGAATGTTAAGCCTAGTTGTTCCCTTAATCTGCTTCCTTTATAACATGAATATTCAGTGTGTTAAATTTCTTTAGATATTTTTCTATTATTTGGTGTATAGCAATTCTATTTTCTATTATTTGGTGTATTAATAAAATGTAGTGGGGATATTTTTCAGCAGTGAGATTTGGAGAATGCTTCTCATCTACGTAAATACTTATGGCAAAACATTCATAGATGAATTTATAAATGCTTCTCGGTGACTGAAAAGAGTTAGCATGAGTCCAGAAATCTAAAGTGTACCATCATGAATATGTGAATCAAAATGTTGCTAGATATGATTCCTGCTACATCAGTAGATTCTAGGGGCTCTTGTCTCACACAAAAAAGGGCAACTGTGAGATGATGAATATGTTAACTTGCTTCACTGTCATAATCTTTCTATTTTCTATATCATGATGTATACCTTAAACATAAACAATGAAATTTATATTTTTAAGAAAAAGGACTGCAATATATTACATGAAACTGGACGTGGTTTCATAGAAGCAGTTACACCTATGTAAAGATACGTTTGCAGGGCCCAAAACTACAGCAAAGATTTCCAAAGACCTCCTTTTGGAATTTGATTGTTTAGAGAATTAACTTTTTGACTAAGCAAGGTAAATTCATTGACACCATTCTGAAACACTGATCTAGTCTCCTAATGCTAATAACAAAACAAAAACAGGGCCCCACCTCTCATCGGGGGAACAAACAGCGATGTATATTCAATTTTGCTTAGAACTGGGGAGGTCCGCTTACTGTGAAAACACTGGCAGACATCGCCACGAAAATTAGAACAGAGTATGAGGTTGTGTTAGATGTGCAGAAAATTCCTACCTAATTTACACGATCATAAAGTACTTATTGGTTTTATTGACTCCCCCCCCCCCCCACAGCAGTCAGAGGAAAATTTCAACCCCAACTGTTCATTTTGGAGCTATTCCAAGCGTACCATGACGGGTTACTGGTCAACCCAAGGCTGTCGGCTCCTGACAACGAACAAGACACACACAACATGCTCCTGTAACCATCTAACTAACTTTGCCGTGCTGATGGCACATGTGGAAGTGAAGGTAAGATACAGACCACAGAACGAGATGCACGACTCGCGAACTGTGAACAGTCCTGACTTCACGGGCCACTCACACTTCATCTTTTTCCACTTCATAGTCATTCTGTCCTGATACTCTCTTGGGTTGAAGCCGTATCCTGCTGAATGGTTCAAACAACTTGTTCTCTGCCTTCTTGTGACCAACATAGCTCATAAAGTTGACGTTTCCTTCCCAAATGTCCCTTAGTCTCTCCACTTTATTTTGTATGAATCAATGACAGACCCTAATCTCATAAACAGGGCAAGACAAGAGCAGACTCTAATACCAGAGACAATGGGGTTGGGTTAGCAAGCTGAGACGGGAGATTGAGGGCTGGAAATCTGTGCACGAGATCAAACGCTGTCAAGCTGACTATGGAAAAGCAACCGTTAAACGTCATACACAGAGCAACGTAAAGGGCGTGACAGAGTCCTGCGTGATGGAATCAGTTCTGTCCATTCATCAAGACACTGTTCTTAGAAGAAACCCAGGTGATAGGTGGTTTCCAAAGTCTTCTAGACACTTGAGTTCAAAGTCATTTGTGCATCAGCTTCTTCCTAGTACAACTGGCTTTCCTGTCTGAAAGGTGGAGAATACAGATTTGCAGGGGAAGGGAAGGCTGATAGTTCACATTATCAATCCAAGCAGAGGAATGGCAGCGATGATTAGAAACACAGCGTTGTCAGAATCCAGGAGCTCTAATCCTAGACAGGTGAGGTTATCAGGAACGGGGAAGACTGAGGCTGAGATACTCAGTTTGAGGAAATGCGCAGTGTTGATAACTTCGGCTTTGTTCTGTGCAAGATACTCCATGTCCAGGGATAACAGAGCATGCTAATAGCTTGCCTCTTTCCTCGTAATAAGTCAAGAATGGTTGAGGACTCAAATTCCCTGTTTGGGCCCGAACAATGTTAGACCCAAGAGAGTTGAGTTGTTGAACCTAAGAGAGTATCAGGACAGAATGACAGAAGAAAGCTATATATAATTTTTTTATATGACCTTAAAAAATGGGCTGCTTTCTAAACAAGATGTTTAATGAAAAGAATATGTTTTTATAAATATTATAAGAGTCATCAACTAAATGAATAATTACATTCAAAATCTAAAAGTATAGTTTCTCACAATTTTCTTCAAGTACCATCATAAATGAAACACAATTTAACTTACATCTTTTTAAGGATTATTTTAAGATTAGGAATCTTATATAATTTATAAAAATTATCTGTCTTTGGAACAAGTGTTGATATTTTACTTTGTTAGGGTAAAGCGCTCATAGCTTCAACATCTTTATGCAAAATATAAAGCTTAGTTTTCACAACACTTTCCATTAGACTAAAGTCTGTCATAATTATTTGGTATATATCACATTGTATAGAGAAAAAAAAAATGAAATCCTAGGATTGGCTTTGGCAAAGACTGAGCATTCTTTTATACAATTAAGTAGACTTTTTTATTATTTAAGTACTATTGCTTACCTTTCAACTTTAGTGACTGGTAAATACCATTGTCAAGGCAATTGTATTTATAGATACAGTGAAATTTGAAATAATGTGTATTTTTAACCATGCTGTTCAATTCAGCACATATTTAAGTGTTAGCAATATAAAATTAGGATTTTGACACGGCCTTCAAAACGTCGTCTCTTTTTTTTTTTTTTAGATGAGACAGAAACAGATGTCTACGTAATGTAATAAGGTAGCAATAAGAATGAAGTTTGCGCAGAATACTGTGGGAAGACTAAGTACGTAAAAGTCAGGAGATGTTCTTAAGGGTGATGATTTTCAAACTGTGTATTAAGAGATTAATGAATTAGCCATGGAGTTGAACATTCCAATTAGAGAAAACAGCATGAGCAAAACCAGGAAGATGCTATCTTATATGTCATGATGCGTAAGGTGTGGCGTCGAGTTGGGGATTACTGCACCACAGGTGCAACATGGCTCGTGTTGAAATCAAAATGAAAACGTAGAGGCAAATGTGTGAATTGAACATTTTTATTTGGAAAACGAGAATTGCAATTCAGGGTATGCAGGGCATGTCTGAAGACTAAAGACAAGGTGGGAGGTTTTATAAAAAGGGGACATGTTACACATGGTTTTTCCAGAAAGTTCACTGGCACTAGAAAGTTTTGGGGAATTGACCAGCTCTGACTGATTGGTGAGTGACTGGTGGTGGTAAAACTAGTCCTAGAGTTGTTGTGGGTTGTTTCAGTGGCTCTTAGGTTTCAGGTCACAACAGGAAGGCTCTGCAGCCTGGCTTGCAGAGAACTCCGTTGTTGGAGCAATGTCATGAGCCCTGAGTGTCCCGGACCCCCTGCCTGGTCCTCTGACACTGTTCTAGTTGAGCACAACAAGGATGACCCAATTTATATGATCAACTTTCACACTAATCTTCAATATTAGCAGCTGGAGATGAGCTGAAGAATTCCGGAGAGCTGTGGCCGGGAAAGGCCCAGTAATGGATGTTTCGATGGCGTGGCATTTGCATATGCAGAGTGGACGTGTAATATCCCACATATCACATGTCCCATGTGTCTACATATTTACTTGTAAATATGTAAATATGTAAATAAAGCATAAACAATACATATTTACAACTAAATAAAGAAAAATGAACTATAGCCTAACTTAGCAAGGCATCCCTTTATGTAATGACTGAGGACACACAATCTGAATGCAGAATTCTTGGGCTCTGCTCCTGTGTATGGTATCTGGGGAGAACCTACCCCTGTCCCCACTCGGCGTTCACGCCGTCCCCTTCAGGAGTCAGGGGCCCAGGTGTGGGCTGTCTTCCCAGGGTTTCAGGAGATACTGTAGTGAGTCTTTCTTGTTATTCTGGGGCAACTGAGAAATGATGGTCATATGTCTAAATAATCATGACACCAGCTTTATCTGCATTTTAGAAATATTGTTCCAAATGCTCTGTGGATAACAAACATAAACTATTCGGTTGGTTTCAGTGTGACAGTTCTTTCAATAAATCCTGTTAAAGGAAGTCTAGGGCCCAGTCAAAGGCTATTGTGGTCAGCATGAAGAGGATTTATATTTTCATATATACTTAGGACATACAAATGTAAAGGACTTATGAACTTTGATGCGGAGATTGACAGATGACGTTAGTAATCCTGTTGCCAGTTAAACTGGAGGACGCATTAATGTATAACACTTCTAAAAAGGGAAAACAGTGACAAAGGTTTTATTTACCGTCTGTCATTGATCCAAATAATTTCATCCAAAAATTATTTTGATGTGAATGTAGAGATGGAGAATGAGGCCCATTTCACCCCCCTTAGAAACTTAAGAAAAAAATTACCTGAGCTGGATTAGCAGTTCAAATTTTGATCTTCGAAGGAACACAGACTTTATTTTGTCAGAGCATCACAACTTGTTCCATCTCAGCAAGACGGCTACACTAACAAATGATAGATTTAAATATGGAATGTGTTACTCAGGCTCTGGGATATTACTTCTCAGCTTAGGTAATGAACTCAGAAAAATGGATCAAATGAACAGCAACAAGAAAACACCACTTACGTTCAGTTCATTGCCTGCTCTCTCTTCCCAGTCCATTATACGAACATTACGACTGTGACCATTATTGGGTGTCAACAGAGATACAATAAATGGAAATCAATATGTCCTGTCAGCATCCAGTCCCACCACAAGTGTGTCCTGGGCTTCTGGTATCACGAGTTCTTTAGATTGCCCAAGTCAGAGCATTTTGACCTCACAACATGATGTTGACACATTCATCACCAACAAGAAACAGAAATCAAAGAGACTGATCATCACTAGAGACCCAGAAGGAAACATACTGACCCAACTTACCTTAAACTGATGTCTAAAACAGAAAGCTAATTTATTTATGCACAGGTGAAGACCCAGCAGCTAGTTAGAATGGATATTTTTGTTTGCTAGTTACCACTTTATAACTATATAGGAAAATTTATAAAGGAAGCAAAATTTTATTGGAGAATTTTTGCTTAATATGTTTGGAAAGCAATCAAGAAGAGTTATCAGAATAATCTCGATCACTGCTGACACCAAGCTGTGGTACCCGATGCACCTATCTCACTCCAGGACTCTGGGGATGTGCTAAACTGCTTTATCTGTCCTCCGTGTCATTTCTGCTGTTGGGTCAACACTTCCTTTATTCTGTTATCAACGTGTTTGAGCACTAAGTTAAGATAACCATCATGAAAGGATTGAACTGTTACCTAATAATCTCGTTAAGTGTAACTTCCTGCTTACAGGAAGATACATTAGTAGAGTCCAAAGATTGCAGTGGAAACTTGTGGCCCTGACACCTCTAAACAAGAGAGGATTGGGGATGGGGAAGACGAGCAGAGAAGATTATCTGCAGCTAGCTTCATCATTTTGATAACTATTATAACCACTGTGACATAGGGGTGTAGAGGAGGAAGCTCTGTCTGAGCCAGAATTGCCCAGAGAGCATGGGGACAATCTGCCTTGGCCACCTTCTGGCAATGCTTTCTTTACTTTGCCTTGGGTACCTGGGTCTTGGATCTTTGTATCCTCAGCCGCTGATCTTCTTAGCCTCCTCGTGTGTCCCCTTCATCTCCATGACCTCTTGTTGTCACTGCGGCCCAGAGGGCCGTCCTAGGCACCTGTTCTTTCTCTAGAGGTGATTCTGCAGTCAGGTGGCTGTACACATCATCTCATGACTCCCACAGATTTCTAGCTCCATTTTCAAGCGCCAGACTCGGATCTAACCACTGATATGACGTGACTTCTGAGACTCACAGAATGAGGGTCATCATTCTAGAGCTACACTTTGGTGCCCTCCCAGCTGAGGCTTCTCCCCCTTGGTAAATGACTCCTGTGTCCTTCCCGGTCTCTGATCCCACTCCAGGTGTTACCATGGATTCATTTCCTCTCGCTCAGTCCCTCGGCTCTGCCTGACCCAGGGTCTGACCTTGTCTTGACCTTTCCATCTCTACCACCTGAGATCAAGCCCCGTCTGCCATGGTAGACGGTTCATGATTTCTTCAGTATCCAAGAGGTTTTTCATTTCGCTTTGTCTTCATTCTTGTTTTTAAACAGTTGTAAGTTTAATAATGCTGATATAAGGATATTTTTTGTTTGTTTGTTTGTTTTGAATCTGTAAAAACAGCTGTTGTCAGGGGTAATCTCTGAATATTCTATTAGGCCAAAGAGCCTACTTATAACCTACTTATAACTCCCCAAAACTGGCACCATAAACTCCAAGGTGGTAACATGACCGGGTCACCACTTCTGAGTGCTCCCTGTATCTGTCTAAGGAAACCTGTGATTGTCTTCTGTTGTAGACACCAAGTAATCATGACAGAAATTAAGATAATGTAACTTGATACTAAACCGAGAAATAGTATTTATGATATTTTAAAACCTTTTCAGGATTGCAGATAACTTACATGTTTCTCTGTTGTTGAGAAGAATGTTAAAAACCTCAGGCCAGACATCCAGTTCATATTCATTATTCTCTTTTGTGAACACCCGTTGCCAGGGGAGTATTTCAGTTAACAGGTGCATACGTTTCAAACTAATTGAAGTAGCATTTCTATTGTGGTTTTGTAGTGCACCGAAACAAATGTTATAGAAAAGGATCTTAGATATTGTTTATGTCACTAGCTCTTTTCTTTAATCACAATATAATTCTTTGGGAGATAAAAAACCTAACTACTCTTCTGTTAGTTCAACTCTTCATTGATTTTGATTATCTTTAAAGGGTTTCAGTTTCTTGAGTTTGATGATTGCATTTTTTTTTTTCAAAACTTAGTACATCCTATCCCTTCCACCCCAACTTTGCCCCGGTCTAAGTATGGGCTTTGATTTGTTGTTCAAAACTATTGTACTTTTTTCTTAACATAGTACTGATTCAAAACGGTTGCAATTTGGAAATTTTTAATTCTACACCATGGATTATGTGCTCCTCACAATCATGACTTACACTGTTTATCATCTTCAGAAAATAAACGTGGCTAAAAATAGCAGCTAGAGACACAGCTGTAATTATAGTGAGAAATATTTTATAAGAAAGAAGTAATCAGGGCGGTGCCTGTGGTCAAGGGGTAGGGCGCCGGCCCCATATACCGGAGGTAGCAGGTTCAAACCCGGTCCTGGCCAAAAACTGTAAAAATAAAAGATAGAAGTAATCCAAAAATCCAAGGTAGAGATTGGTGAAGACTTTGACTCTACAAAGTGCCCAGAGTGTTGCAGGACCTGCAGGAACAGGGATGAGAATGTTTTCTTTAAGGTCTTACATAGACCATCTCATGGAGTCCACATGCTTTGCTACACATGTAGTCACAACATCCTTTGCAACTGATTATTTTTCCAATTTGTAGTTCACGGGAGTAGAAATAAGAAATAAAAATCAGGAGGCTTAGGGTCCTGATCCCAGTTCTGTCAGTAATTGCTTCTTATCCACAGGCAAATCGTCAGACCTCTCTGTTAACATTATTAATTGGCTGAATGAGACTAATACAGATTTTTCCTACCGTTCTGTCAGAATTGTTTTAAGGATTGAATAATGACATCTATGAAAATTATGTTAAGAACTATGCTTTCTGAAAATACGGTTTATTAATTCACTATTTATTTAATAGCTCTGAAACCCCTTAAGCTCTTGATCGTAAGAGGACGCGGTAGTTAACACTCCGTGCCTAAAGATTTAATAGAGTTTTAATTAAAAAAATAATGATTTTGTATGTATCTATTCAGATAAGCTTTTCCTGAGAGAAAGACATTTAGGCCAGGGCTTTGCCTTGCATTTAGAAATGACAGACTATTTTTTTTCCCCACAATGATATTTTCAAATAATAGATTTGTGGCAAGATGCTATAATTATGTATAAACACCCGACCCTTCAAAATATTAGTTATATGGACATTGTGAATTCTCATGTATTTTAAATGCAATCATAAATCAATACTAAAAGTGAATCATCTTTTTCAGTGATTTGCTTTTCTTTCCCATTAGCGAGATGATTTTAAATCACTTAAGTAAAGGAATTTTTTTTTTCTAATTTTAAATATAATGGTTCTACCCACCCAATTTACCCACACTTAGAAAAACATGACCAACCAACCAATAGAAGAGAAAGAAACAAAAATCTTTTAATTCTGATGTTCTGAAAGTTATTCTCAATTGCTTATACTGTTCTTGGTAAGAACTAATCGAGGTGTTTACCAGCTCCACTTCATTTGTTCCGGATCACAAAATTTTACTTTATTTAACACGGGTACAATTTAGTGATTGTTTTTCTTTTTTCCTGACCTATTTCAGTCCACTGCGTCTAATAAATAAAGTAATAAAGCTAGAAAACTACAGGATACTGGAGGAATTAGGGTAGATTTTCCAGAATATTTATTTATGGAGCTTTCTAAGAAAGAGAATAAGGACTTGTATAAAGAAGGTTTTGAAAGCATTTGATCAAAACTATGGCTGAAGTACTCTATTTGTTATATGCAGTTCAAGGGACTGCAGGTTTAGTCTGTAACATTGCAATGTAAACACTCCTGTTTAAGGGTCTCCTATAGATGGTTACTTGCTAGTTTAAAAATTCAATTGATAGAACTTTTCAGACGTTCAAATTGCTTTAAAAATTTAATAGTATTTCAGTTGTCTCTAAGCCTCTGGGGTAAATTTCTCCACAGTTTTTACCTGGAAGACCCCTATTCTGCTTAAAATGCAATACATTTATGCATGAGAATAGAAAAAAAAAGCCTAATAAATACCCCATTTATTTTTTCTGATGTTATTATAGCTCAGAGAACCAAACAAAAATGGAATAGTGGAATTAATTAAATTAAACTATGTGTATGTGTGTATGTGCCTATGTATATATTTATATTAATATTTTTTTTTATTCAGTATATGACACACAGTAGGCACCTGTCTTGGTCATTTTATCCAGAATATGATGCACAGTAGGCACCTGTCTTAGTTCATTTGCGTTCAATAGAAGAATACTGGAGGCTGAGTAATTTTCAAAGAAAAGACATTGATCTGTCTAGTCGTTCTGCAGACTGTCCACAAAGCGTGGTCCTGGCATTTGCATGTGGTGACGGCGTCAGGAAGTTTCTACTCATGGCAGCATGGAAAGGGGGCAGATTTTTCCTGCCAAGAGGGATGAAGTAGGGAGGGAGAGCTGAGGGCGGTGACAGGCTCCTTTTAACAATCAGGATCTAACAGAGAAAGAAGCCCCTTGCTATTGGGAGGACGGCACCAAGCCTCCTAAGGGATCCATTCTCATCACCCCAACTCTCCCCCCAGGCCTCCCTTACAATATTGGGGATCAAATTTCAACATGAGATTTGGAGGGGACCAGCCTGCGAACAACATCAGAGACCCACGACTGTTCTTAGGATGAATCTACCAAAATTCCATTAGGTATTTTTCTCTTGTATGGTTTTTATCTAGGTATGAAAAATTACTTTCTCTTTTAAGCCTAATTTAGTTTAGCTTTAATTCTTTTTCTTTTTTTTTAAATTTCAGATTAATAGGAGGGTACAAATGTTTAGGTTAGATTATTTTCATTTTTCTTATTATTTGGGGTTCATTAGGTACGAAGAATCATGTGACACTGATTTCATTTGTTAGGTAAAGTCCCTCTTATAATCCTGTCCTGACCCCAGAGGTGGGCGGCACGCCCTCCCCCTCCCTCTCTCCAGTCCCTCCTCCCCCTGCTCCCCACCTTGAATTGATTTGAGTTTTTCTTTTATGTGGGTGTGTATTAGATCATTGCTGGTTTCTTCCTGGAATTGAGTACAATGGATTCTTGCTTCTCCATTCTTGTGAAGCTTTACTAAGAAGAATGTGTTCCACCTCCATCCAGGTTAATGCAAAAGATGTAAAGTCTCCATCTTTTTTAGTGACTGATTGGTATTCCATGGAATCCATAGACCACAGCTTGCTAATCCATTCCTGGGTTGGTGGGCATTTAGGCTATTTCCACATTTTGGCGATTGTAAATTGAACTGTAAAATACAGTCTAGTGCAAATGTTGCCTAGGGCATATGTTCTTACGATAAGAGGATTTTCTTCTTCTGGGTAGATGCCCAGTAACATAGGATCAAATGGGAAGTCAAATTTGAGTTCTTTGAGGATTTTTCCATACCTCCTTCCATAAGAGCTACGTTACTTTGAAGTCCCATGCTTTCATTTCTAAGGGAAAGTTCAAGCTGTAGTTGAGGCCTTCACTCAGGGGGCTGCTGAACACCCTTACTAATTTGCCTTTATTATAAAACTATCTTTCTCATTTTGATAGTTTATCTTTTCTTGCATGTTAAGGGAAAGGGCTCTGGGAGAAAAATGATCGAAAGGCAAAACTAACCATGGGTGACTCAAGTTTAGCCTTGCTGTGGCTCCCTTTGTTGACTCTGCAGCTTTCCAGCCAGTTCCACTTCATTCCAGCCCCTCTGAGAAGTGCTTTGAGCAGGTGTTTATGTGGGTGTGTTTATAGTTTATGAAAGGAAACTTGAGTAAGTTACAACTTTTGTCTGAGCATTAGGAATATTGCTGAGTGATTCCCAAGTACTTTATTTTAACAAAACCTCTAGTTTTAATCATTGTATTCAAGGGAGAGTCAGGACATTTTTACCCATGTAAGCCTGGCTCTCTGTAGTCCCAGAGAGCTTAGTACACAGATGGTACCTGGACTACATGTGGTTATGTTACACCCGCTGTGAAGTCAAAAATCCTAAGTTGAAACTTTGTATGTCTGGGCCCATCTGTAATTGGTCCCAAAAAAGGAATATAGGTAAACATTTGTGGTCCTCCCCACTGTTAATGAAGTTGTTAAGAGGATGGAGAATTTAAGGTGACCAACTTTTAAAGAGCCAACTGGGCAACAGCACTATCAGAGCAAAAATACACTCAGTACATCATGACTGCCCATATGTGTGATGGTACCATGTAGAAGTAACAATGAGTAATAGAGATAGTTGGAAAATATAACATTATTAATAGTAATACTTAATGATACTTGAAAAATATAACCTGAGTAATACTTAATGATAGTTGAAAAATATAACATAATTAACATTATGCATAATGTTTCTGCTCCTGATATAACAGCTTACTCTTCTTTAAGTCTTTGTTAGACATTTAAATTGTTAGGCTACATTAGTCTATGTTTTTAAGACACATAAATGTATGTAATGTTGGGGAGCACCTGTGGCTCAGTGGGTAGGGTGCCAGCCCCATATACCGAGGGTGGTGGGTTCAAACCCGGCCCCGGGCAAACTGCAATTAAAACAAAAATAGCCGGGCATTGTGACAGGCGCCTGCAGTCCCACCTACTTGGGAGGCTGAGGCAAGAGAATCACTTAAGCCCAAGGTTGGAGATTGCTGTGAGCTGTGATGCTACAGTACTCTACAGAGGGCAACAGAGTGAGACTGTCTCAAAAAAAAAAAAAGTATGTAATGTTTCTTTTCTAAAAAGAAAGTAACTACAATTTTGTACTTAATGGATTATTTGTATTTAACGAAATAAAATCCTTCCTATTTGTCTTTTCCCTTCTATTCTTTATGTAGAGGTAAACCTGAATACAGTCAAAATCAAAATTCATTTCTTCTCTTACTAAGCTCGTAGCACCTATTTCTTGTGTTAGTTCGATGTGGTAGCGTGTAGCTCAGTCCCTTCTCCATGAACATGTTTGAGCATAGAACACTGAGGCTTGCACTGAGTGGCTTTGCTCAATAGCCTTTTATATGTACTTGTAGGAATTAGTTCCCAGCTTATCAAAAGTGCCCGTCTGCTTTATAGCTGCAGGCTTGTTTTGGTGAACCAGCTGTCTGTCAGGGAGGTTCTTTCAGCCTATAAATTCATCATACAGATTGTTTGTCAGGGATCAGCCTCAATGTGCAGTGGGTTTACTTCCTTGTGGCCTGGAAGGAGACTGCACAATTATTAGTAGGAGCTGTAGAATATTAATATAGAGAAATAATGGACACAGAGAAAGAGATAGTTTCAAGAGCAGTGGGCTCAGGAGGCGGCACGCACTTCCTCCGGAGGCCGCCCCGAGTATCAGGCTGG